>QAXK01003652.1:0-16707 GCA_004335735.1 Chlorella sp. KRBP | reverse complement strand
ATTATCATCATTGCATGGCGTCCACGACAGGTGTCATGATGCTGCAGCCGTCACAAAAGATCGCCAGGCAGGCCTCGCCAAGCGAAGTCCACACCCAGTGCACGTGTGATGCTCCGATGTGGTGGGAGTGCAGGCCTTGTTTGTCAACAGCGGTGGCGTCAATCAAAAGTACAAGGCCAAGTTCAGGTCCCTCTCCTTCAACCTCAAGGACACCAAGAACCCTGACCTCAGGGCAAGGGTAAGCAGGGTGCACGGCTCAAGAGGGGTTGTGGGGCAGCAGCAGTGAGGTGTGCAGCAGCAGGGGGGCGAGCCTGGGCGCCAAACCGCCACACGCAACAGTCGTGCGGGTGCAGTGGTGGCTGACACTTGTGCTTGATTGCACTCCCACCCCAAACCAACACCTTGTGCAGGTGTTGACGGGCGACATCCCCGGTGACGTGCTGGTCAACCTGTCGGCGGAGGAGATGGCCAGCTCAGAGATGCGCGCCAAGAACGAAGAGGTGAGAGAGCGGGGCTGCTTGCACAGCGAGAGAGCCACTACGGGTGAGCCCGCCGCTACCACGCGCAGGCAGCCCCAGCAAGCGAGCTCTCCTGAGGGAGCGTGTTTGCAGGTTCCCTCATCCTCCTGCTCTGCCCCATGTGCTCGCCTTGCTCACCTGCTGCCTTGCCCGACAGATCCGCGAGCACATGAAGAACGAGGCGGTGAGGGGGCAGCAGAACCAGGCGTCAACAGACATGTTCCAGTGAGTGCCCAGGGCGCTGGGGCGGCCGCACACTTGCACGCCGTCCATGCTTTTTGGTCGGGACCTCCGTCGACGGTGCCCTGTTGCGCTGTTGCTGCATCGCCCGTGCCTGCAGGTGCGGCAAGTGCAAGCAGAAAAAGTGCACATACTACCAGCTGCAGACCCGGTCGGCGGACGAAGTGAGGGGCCCTGTACATTTGCATTTGTTGTACGCGGCAACGCGGTGGCAGGCACCTTCGCACCCACACGCGTGTTTGTGTGCGTCCCTGTGTGCAGCCCATGACCACGTTCGTCACCTGCACCGCCTGCGGCAACAGGTGAGCGACCCGCACGCCAACTGCGGATCGCGTGCGCGCGCGTTGGGCCGCCTCCCACCAACGCGCCCTGTTCTGCATATGCATGCACATATGCAGGTGGAAGTTCTGCTGAGCACCTGCTCCTCCTCCTCGCGCTCGTCCTCCTCCTCGTGTGCTTCTTCCCCTGACCCTCATCCTCAAACGCCCGTCACATCTTAAAGCCGCCGCCTCGCCAATTCCCGCCACAACCTGCCTAAGCGCACAGCCCTCTGCACACACTACACAGCAGCTCTCCTCCGCGACCCAAGATGATGATGATCAAGGCCGCTCCCTCCACCTCCTTCGCCAAGCGCGTCGCCGCCTCGGGGCGCAAGACCGCCGCGCTGCAGCCCGTGCGCGCGCTGGGCAAGGAGGCGCGCCAGCCTGAGTTCCGCGTCGCAGCGCCCGAGGCCCCCACGCCCACGTCCTCTGGCGCTGTGGCTCTGGCTGTGGAGCAGGACGCGTTCCCTGCCACCATCAAGTTCGAGCCCATCCGCGAGGCGCAGGTGCGCGCGATGGGCGTTGATCTGGTGCCTGCGCCGCATCGCGTGATCTTCAGGGCGCTGCGATGGCGCGATGGGGAGCTGGCGTTCGGGTGGGGTCGAGATCGCGCTGCAAAAACGCCGCCACAGCGTGCGGCTTGATGAACGCGTGCGCGCAGGTGAACCGCGCCATGACGAGCCGCTACTTCGCCGACCTGGATCGCTACGCCGGTGCGCCCACGGAGTGGCCACGCGGAGGCGCTCTATCGCGACAAGGACCATCCGAAGCGCAGCAGCGCAAGCATGCTGCACTGTGCCAAATGCATGCCATCGTTGCAGAGACGGACGTGCTGATCGTGGGCGCCGGCAGCGCGGGCCTGTCGTGCGCGTGGGAGCTGACGCGCATCGCCCCCGACCTCAAGGTGGCCCTCCTTTCCTCCCTTCTCCCTCTCAACTCGCTCCATATACTCGCAGAGCGGCATTGTGCTAGTCGCAGTGGCTGCCATCTATCCTTCCTTTTGCACCTTGCACCTCGCGCCACGCACACGCAACAAAAGCACACAACCCTCTGGCCAGTCCAGGGGGTGCCTCACGGGGTGCTTGGGCGCGCACACACCAGCCTGCTGCCGCTTGCTCTCTCCCTTGGGGCGGCCGCCACGCGTGCACTGGTTTCGCCGTGCGCCGTGCGTGGCCCCTCTCGTGGTGAGGGCGGGGCAGCAGGTGGTGGTGTGCCGCCCTCGCTGAGATCTATACCCGCAGCACCTGAACACGTTAAAGCGTGCGGAGGGATGAGGCACCCTACTCGGCCAGGGCATACTGCTGGTGTTGCTCGTGTGCACACAATCACTGGCCCATCGACAATTGTCGATCGCTATGCATCTTTCTTCACGACTCCAGCTGCTCTGCTGCAGCTTCCCCTTGTGCCCATTTCCAGAGCCCTAGTCCACGCAACAAATCCACCCGGCGCAGGTGGCGGCTGTCCCTGTATGCACGCGCTGCTGTTGGGCGCCCCACGTCGTGCCGCTCGCGGCGTGCAGGTGGCCATTGTGGAGGCGGGCGTGGCCCCCGGGGGCGGTGCCTGGCTGGGGGGCCAGCTCTTCAGCGCCATGGTGGTGCGCAAGCCCGCGCATGAGGTGCTGGACGACATCAAGGTGGGCGTGGTGGACGCCCGATGCGCCTCACTTATGCGGTTGGTGGTTTGTGTACACTGTTGTAAACTCCCCACCAGGTAGCGGTGGATGGCATCAGGGTGGGCTCTTGCCTCGCGTGCAAGCTTATGGCGTGTGTGTGCGCTGCTGTTGCTGAGTTCACCAGGTGCAGTCAAGACCTTCCAAGGTGGGAGGCTCACACTCACGCTGTGCACTGTGCGCAGACATTCTGCCGGCTCCCCCAGCAAGCAGCTGCTTGCACAAGGGCCACCATCTGCTGTTTGCCCTGTTTGTTGGTCTTGCTGGCGTGCTCGGTGCAGTGCCCGCCTTCCGACACGCACACTGACGCAAGCTTGGTGCTGTTTGGGTTGGTTGTTCGGGTTCAGGCGCCGCACACGCGCACACTTAACTGAACTCGGTACACTTGCGGCCCAGCAGGTGCCGCACAAGCACAAGCACACACTTGAGCTGAACTCGGTGCACGCGCGCCCAGCAGGTGCCGTACGACGACGAGGGCACCTTTGTGGTGGTCAAGCACGCCGCCCTGGTTACGTCCACCTTCCTGGCAGAGGTGCTCAAGGTGAGCGTGTGCTGCATGCACACAACGGCAAGTAGGACGCACAGCGCTCCCTTGCCCTCTGGCTGCAGCTTTGGCTTTTGCCCACTGCTGTGACGTCGCTTGGCTGCCCTGCTGCCCATCAGTCGCCCAACGTCAAGCTGTTCAACGCCACGGCGGCCGAGGACCTGGTGGTCAAGCCTGACGACGACCTGCCAGGCGGCAGGTGAGAGGGTGTGAAAGGATTTATCGTGTGTGGGCCATGTGGATTTATCATGTGGGCCGTCTGCTGGGCCACATAAGTGCGACACGCTGCAGCGTGCTGTGCATGTATGCCTGTGGTGCCTCCCTCCTGCCGTGCAGCCTTTCAGCACCACCTCGGTGACCTTGTGCCTCGTGTGCGCACGTGCGCTGTGGTCGCTCATGTCGACGATGCAGGTACGTCGCTGGCGTGGTGACCAACTGGACGCTGGTCTCGCTCAACCACGGACTGCAGGTGCGGCTTGCGCACGCGCACACGGTGCTTTTTAGTGCTCATGCTTGACAGTCTCCTGCGCGTCGCCATCTCTCTGGCACAGCCAATTCCAACAACTAGCATGTGCCCCACAGCTCACAGACGGCGTGTGCGCGCCATGTGCTCACCCGCATCATGTGGCATCATGCTCCCTGCACCTCGCTGGTGTCGCCTGCAGTCGTGCATGGACCCCAACGTGGTGGAGGCCAAGGTGGTGGTGAGCGCGTGCGGCCACGACGGCCCGTTCGGCGCCACCAGTGAGTCTTGGCACACGTGTGCGAGTCGAGTGCTACTGCAGGCAGACGCGTTGGCTGGAGTCCCTGCCTGACGGTGCCGTTCCTTGCGGACGCATGCATCTTGACAACTGTGGCACCGTCCCACCACAAAGCCCTCTGCCCGCGTGCGCACCCCGCACTGCTGCAGGCGTCAAGCGCCTGGCTTCCATCGGCATGGTGGAGGGCCACAAGGGCATGGCTGCCCTGGACATGAACTCTGCCGAGGACCAGATTGTCAACAACACGCGCGAGGTGGTGCCTGGACTGGTGATGACTGGCATGGAGCTGGCAGAGGTGAGGGGCGACGAGCATGATGGAAGTGGTGCATGAGGGCGGACGTGGCTCAGGCGACGTGCACCTTGGCCCTTTGGGTGTGCGACTGCATAACAACAACCCACTGTGTGTTCTGGCGCGATGCTGCTTGCCTGTGTCACTACTGCAGGTGGACGGCTCTCCCCGCATGGGCCCAACGTTTGGCGCCATGCTGCTGAGCGGTAAGAAGGCGGCGCACGTGGCGCTGGGCGTGGTGCGGCGCAAGCAGGCGGCCGAGGCCGCCCACGCCGCTGCGGCTGGTGCTGCGGACAAGGCTGCTGTGGCCTAAGGCATTTTGATGTGCTGCTGCTGACGAGTTTTGGGGGCTGAGCTCTGCGGCCGTGGAGTATGGCGGTTGATGATGTCGCTGCAGTTGCTGCTGATGGCTGTGTTGCGCATCCATGCAAGAACCAATGTTGCGCAACCGGAAACACTTGCCAAGGCACAGTGTCTGGCGCAGTTCACCAGATGAGGCAGCCACCTGCGGCAGGCCAGCGCCCCACAACACCTGCCTCTCACAGTCGAGAGCATTCCTGCACCAAATTCCAAGCACGCCGCTGCCTCCAGCAGCCGGACAGCACGTCATGGCCACGGCGACGGCTCCAGAGCTGCAGCTGGTGCTCCAGCTGGAACTCAGCTGGAGCAGCGCACCTGGCGTCTGCAGGACTTCCTACCCTTTCCCTTTGCTGGGCTGAAGGTGCGTCGCATTCGTGGCCTGGGGCGCACGTGCGGGTCCGCTCTGCTCAATCACGCACATCTGGGCTGCGTGCGCAGTGTGGATGCAGTGAGAGCACGTACTGCTGCCTTCTCACTCTGTAATGCGTGTGGTGTGGCGCGATGGTGGACTGCCGCACGTACGTCCTGATCTGCCGCACGTCATCTGCGTGCGCGCAGCTCCGAGACCTCGCGCGGAGACGTAATGCAGCCCGCGCCTCATCGCCTGGAGCAGCGAGCCGCTGAAGCGCATTCCGACCACACACGCAATGGCGCCTGCGCAGCCTTACACCGAGTCGTCGCTTCCGGCCACGGGCCTCTACGACCTCGAGAAGATCGCGCCCTCGCTCGCCAGCCGCGGCGCCAGGGCCTTCAACCTCACGCCCGCTGTCGGTGCGTCGCCAATGCGCTGCAGGATCGTCGCAATTGGTGCAGACCTCGCCGTGGTGGGCGATGCGTTGGGGCTGCAATCAGCTCTGCGCTGCCTTGCATTGCATTGCGTTGCGTTGCAGGCACGGAGATCCATGGCGTCAAACTGTCGGAGCTGACCCAGGAGGAGGTCAATGAGGTGCGCCATGGCGGCGGGGGGCCCTGGCGATGTGGTCACGGTGCAGGCTGCACGCTGCAAGCCAGGCATCCACAGTTCGGCATAAGCTCACCTTGCCTCCCACACTTGACCGCGTTTGCAGCTGAACAAGATCATCCTCGAGCGTGGCGCCGTCTTCTTCCGCGACCAGAACGACCTGGACGTGCCCCAGCAGATTGAGCTGGGCAAGAAGCTGGCCCGCGTGGACAACACGCACGATGGTGAGTCCTGCTTTTGAACAAGGCCCTTGCGTGACGCTGGCTGGTGTGCCTTTGGGTGCTCGGGACCGGACACTGCGCAGGAGATGCGGCCTGAAGCCCCGTTTGCTAGCTGCACACACACACACACATACACCGGGCGCATCCGTGGTGCCGTAGCGTGCTCAAGCCGCTACACATGTGCGCGGACGCACGGTCGCAGGCCTGCACATCCACCCGTTCCTGCGTGGCCACCCCGAGCACCCAGAGGTGCTGCTCATCGAGAGCCGGCCCCTGACCAAGCAACCTGATCGCACGGGCCTGCACGTGAGTACGCACGGGCCTTGGGGATGTGAGCGGTGGTGGGATTGGCGCTGCCATGTGCCGGCCCCTGACCACGCGCATGCGTGTGAGCGCATGGGCCTGGGGCTATTGGGCTCCGCTGCTGTGTGAAGCTAGTTTGGCGCGAAGTCACCGCAGCGGTTTGCCGCATTGCCTCGTACATGATGGGCACAGTACGGACCCTCACGCTCCACTGCCTTCCTGACGTGTGATGCAGCTCGGTGATGCCATGACTGGTTGTCCGTGAGCGCAGTTTGGCACGGGCTGGCACGCCGACGTGACGTTTGACAAGCGACCCCCAAGCTTCAGCATGCTCAGGTGAGCGGCCGTTTGCACCAGCCTCAGGCTGGCGCCTGTATGCCACCCTGGCCTCGTTGTTGCTTGCACCGTCCTGGCTCCTGCATGCCTCCTGGCTCCTGCTGGCCTGACGCCTGCTATGCCACGTACACCCTGGCCTCGTCGTTCCTTGGTGCCTTGTAGCCCAGGCAATTGCATCCTCTGGCCTGGGCAGGCGCACAATATTTGAGCTGCTTATTGGCGCAACAGCATTGTGACCTGCCATCCGCAAGCACTTGCGGTACATTCGATGCACCTCGTCGCAGGATTGAAAAGGTGCCTGACAACGGCGGCGGTGACACGCTCTTCCTGCACGCCGGCAAGCTATTCCAGAACCTGCCAGAGTCGTACAGGAAGCTGCTGGCACAGCTCAGCGTCAGGCACGACGGAAAGGTGAGGGACGGTTGTGCTGAGCGTCAGGCAGTATAAGAAGGTGCGTGTCTGAACGTCCGGCACGACGGAAAGGTGAGGGGCGACACACATACACAATATGCTGGGAGCCGATTGACGCAGGGCAGGACAGGGCTTGTACCTAGCCTTGTACTACAGCCATCAGCCCAGTGTGTGTATAGCTTGCAAACGGGACTTCAGGCCGCAGTGTTTTGGCTGCGGCACCAAGGGCAGCACCTCAGTGCAGCCCACCCGCCTTGCCCTTGATTCCTTCCTTGCTCTACGCAGCTGTTCCGTCTCCAGGCCAAGGAGCAGCGCGGCCTGCCCCCCGATCAGCAGGTGAAGGCGCCACAGTACGGCGCCTTCCCCGTCACCGAGGAGGAGTGGGAGGACAAGGTGGTGGTGCACCCTGCCGTGCGCACGGTGAGATGTAGACCAGGGCCCTGGTTTGGGGCTCGGGACTTGCTGGGACTTGCGGACTATGGACGCATCATCATTGCCTTGTGGTGCTTGCCGTCCTGCTGTTGTTGCATGCCTTCAGCCGGTGCGGCTGATCAGGTTTAAGAAGCATCATGCAGGCTGTCCACAAGCTTCACGAGCACGCACGCATTCTGACATCAAGTATGCCTTGTGGCGCCTGCTTTCCTGCCCCCCTGCAGCACCCCGTGACGGGCGAGCAGGTGCTCTTCATCAACCCCAACTTCTCCAAGCAGATCGTGGGGCTGTCCAAGGACGAGAGCGGTGAGCGCTTGTTGTCGGTGGTGGTGTTGCATGCCCTCAGCCGGGGCGACTGTTCGGCTTGTGCGTGCACACGCTGAAAGGCCACGCGTTCTGGGGGCCCGGGGCTGGCTGGCTGCTGGGTGGGGGCGTGTGGCACTGAGTGCCAGCTTCAGTGGTGCAAATGCATCGGACTCTGAGTGGTAGCTTTAGTGATGCAGAGCATGGACAGGTTCACGCCGTGCCGTCATCCTCATCAGGCTTGTGGCCCATAGTCGCACCATTCCGTTGTGCGCGTGCATCACGTACACACACACACACCATGTGATTGTTGCTGTCTCTGCCGTGTGCGTGTGTGCGTGCAGACGCCCTCCTCAAGTTTGTGTCGGAGCAGCTCAACTCACGCGTGGAGTTCCAGGTGAGCGGCGTGCTACGGGGGGGCAGCAGAGAGCAGTGCAGAGCAGGACCACCTGCCAGGGTGCAGCACCTGCCAGCGTGCAGCACTTGCCAGCGTGCAGCACTTGCCAGCGTGCAGCATGTGCCAGTGTGCAGCATGTGTCAGCGTGCAGCACCTGCCAGCATGCAGCATGTGCCAGCGTGCAGCATGTGCCTGTGTGCAGCACTGGCCAGCGTGCAGCATGTGCCAGTATGCAGCACTCGCCAGCATGCAGCCAGAGTAAGCATGATGAACGGCTGCCAAGGTTTACGCTTGTCGCCGGCTGGCCAGCCTGCAAGACAGTGCACGTGCACCCTAGCAGCGCACACTGCAACCATACGTGTGCGCTGTATGGTAAGCCCATGCATATGCGACTGTGAACACGCACGTGCAGGCAAGGTTCAAGTGGGCCCGCCCCAACTCTGTGGCCATCTGGGACAACCGGCTGGTGCAGCACTCAATCATCTTTGACGTCTACCCGCTCGAGCGAAAGGGCTACCGCGTCACGGTGGCAGGCGCGGAGGAGCCCTTCTACTCACCAGAGGGCCTGAACAGCAACTGAACTGGTCTTGTTTGGGGCGTCGCCCCACGGCGGCTGAGCCACAGCTCTGAATTCTTTGGTGCTGTCCAACGTGCAACCGCTCCGCTGTTCCCCTCTCACTGGGGACGCATTTGCCAATGACCATGTGCTGGCGGTCAGCGTGGGCGGCTTCCGTTCTCTTGTCAGCGCTTCCGTTCTCTTGTCAGCGCTACCGTTCTCTCGTCAGCGCGCCGCTGTCACTCTGCAGCAGCCAGTCTGTCAGACCAGCCTTCCCTTCAAGTTGGGCCAGGAGGTGCAGCTCGCAGGGCGCCAGGACACTCCACTTCTTTGCAGCCTCGCCAGAGATGAGAGACACAGCCTGCGCACCCCTGTATCTGCTTGCCAGACATGGCTGTACCAGATGTAAAGCTCACCACACACAGCACGCCGCTGCTTCCCTCCCAGCCTTCCGCTTCCAGCACTTGAACAATATAACACGCAGGGTCCGTCCGCGTGCTGTCCCCAGGCATATGCACACGCCAGGTCCGTAGGAAAACAGCATCGCGCGCAAAAACTCGCGGCGCATCACACGTGATGCCCGTGCAAGGCCCAGCGGCAAGCAATGCAGAGCACAAGCGCAGCGGCAATCCCTCCATGCTGGTGCTTTCGTTGTTATTGACTGCTTCCGTTGTTAGCATGCAGTTCATAGTGCAGGCAAGCAGGCCACCTGCCGTGCGTTCCGACCCACCCTGGCTACTCGTAGCAGCCCACTGGCTATACTCTTAGCAGCACCACCGTGCCTTCCGCCCCAGGCCCAGGCCACTCCTTCCTCGCAGCCCAGGCAACGCCGTGCATCACTCGCCCAATCACTACTCCTCCCACCCCTCCTCCTCCGGCTCATGGAGTCCTCGGGGTTAGGATTAGGGTTAGGGTTACCGTCGCCTCCTTACAGGCCGGGCAGCACTGCCGTGCCCTCAGCCTTGACACCGTCCAGCACCTTCGGGTCCAGGCCCAGCAGCTTGAGAATACTGGGCGCCACCTGCACGGGGACAGGTGGGCAAGCAATGGAAGCGCAACCTCAGTTTTTGCAGAGGCCCACTCGGTGGGCGTTCACCTTTGCGCGTAGCTTTTGCAAAGCATGGTGTCAAGCCGCCGCGCCAAGTGCAGCACCGCGTCCCGTGCAGCCTTGGCGCGCTCACCTGAACGGTGTACACCTTGCTGTTCACCACGGCGGCCTTGGCGCCCTGCGCACAGTGGTGGCGGCGTGGTGTGGTAGCAATTCACGAGAGTGTGCAAGGGCGCCGTATGGGCGTGTTAGCTGCTGACTGGCAGCTACCCGGCAGGAACCGCATTGAGGAGGCTTTTCAGATGGGCATTGTGGTTGCAGTGGCCGCTCGCCAAGGAGGACACGAGCAGTGCCGGGGCACCAAGCATCAGCAATGAGGAAGATGGGCACCAGCCCATAGCAGGTGCAGGCGTGACGACTCACCGGGTAAGAGACGAGCAGCGCCACGTTCTGGTCGTCCACGTTGACGCCACCGTGCTCGGCAATCTGCAAAACGCGTGTACAACACCAACGTAGCTGTTGGTGCCGCCGCTGCTGTGCTTGGCTATCTGCGAAACAGCCATACAGGAGCAACCGCTGGTTGTTCCGCAACCTGATGGTGACATGCGCATAGCGTTTACCTTGGTCTTCTTGGCGGGCTTGCCCACGTAGATGGTGCCAGGCACCACCTTGACAATCACGTCGGGCGCGCGTGAGTCCGTGGCGGGGTTGCCCGCCCAACCGAGGCCCTGCACAGGGAGGCGCGCACACACACATGGGCGCAGGCACGCACGATGTGGTGGTGTGAAATGAGAGGCACCGTGGCCGCAGTGGGAAGGCAGGCAAATCACCCACAGCTCACTAGCCTTGAGGGTGGCGCATGAGGGAGACATGTGAGTCCTGCTTACCAGGAGGCTCTTACCTCTTGTTTGTGCACTCAGAGCCTTGTTTCCCATGCTTCCTTTTCTGTCCTTCCTTTTCTATCCTTGCTCACCAGGAGGCTCTTGCCCGAGTACACCTCCTGCACTCCCAGCGCCGAGGCGTTCTTCATGAGCAGCGCCGCCGCCGCCGCCGCCTGCGACTGGTCCTTGAGCCACAGCAGGGCCACGTCATCCTGCGTGGCTTGGGCCACCTGCACAGTGGTGAAGGCGGCAGGAGAAGAAGCTTTAGAGAAGGATTCAGCGTGAGGTGAGGCAGCGTCTGGAGGAGGGCGAGTCGGTACAGGGGGATCATGGGGACGAGGGACACCATATTGCTTTTGCCGTGTTAGGGTATGGTTTGAGGTTAGGGTCAGACTCACCATGACGTTGTTTGCCTCGAGGTAAGCGGGGATGGCGCTTGACGGCAGCAGGTTGACGAGCTTGGGGTTGATTGGCGACTGGCCGTGCTTGGCCGTGATCACGATGGCAGTGGTGGCGTCCAGGCCAGTCTGCAGGGGAGGCATGGGGGCAGCAAGGCGCACATTAATAGGCACAGGTCAGCACACAAAACGGCGCCTCTGCTCCTTCGTCCTGTGGTTGCCCGTTCTCTGCCCTTTGCTCCGCCTATTCTGCTGCGGTGTGTGGACGGCCGTTGGCGCCTTGGTTGGCGCGGCGGTGACTGCTGACCTGGTCTGGGCTTGTGCCTAATCTTGCCCGCTGCTAACCCGCCCTGCTTGGGTTGCTACTGCTCACCGCCTGCAGGGTCAGCACCAGCTGGCTGACGGCGTAGTCGATGAACCAGAGTGCTGACTCGAGGGCGGGAGAGGGCGTCAGGTCGGGCATGTAGCCGGCGGTAGGCTGCTTCTCAGCGACGCTCACGGACTGGAAGTTGCCGCCCTGCAATTGCACCATTACAGCACCGACGGTCAGTCAACACGTGCGCTGGGCATATGTACATGAGAGTGGGCTCCGGCATCTGGTACCGCTCGGGCGCATCAGATGCCACTGATACAGCTTTACGTAAAGCATATTGTTGCTGGCCGCGCGTGTGAAGGCAGAGTGTAAAGGCACTGTGCGAGCATAGTGTGGCTTGGGCAGTTCAGGCTGACATCTGGCATCAGCACCGCGCACCGGGAAAGTGGGTGCCAAGGTCCACCCGTCGATGGCGTTGTTGCTTCAATGCATGACTCTATGCAAGCCTCCTTGCACGCCGTCTCATGCAGTCTGTATGCAAGCTCTCAGCATCGCGCACCAGGAGGGTGGGCGCCTTCCACCCGTCGACGGTGTTCCCCTGCCAGTCCTTGCCCTTGAGCCAGTTGATCATGGCCGTCAGGTGCAGGCTGCGGGTGGTTTAGAATCATGAAGGCAAGGCAAACGAGTCATGTGGCCGTGGGTGGTGAGGCAAGCCAAAGAAGCGAAACGCGGGCCGTGATGCACGGCAAGCGAAAGGAGTAGGCTGCGGGTGAAGATGCAGGCAGATGAAACCAAGACTAGCACCAGACATCATTAGGTTAGGGCCAGAATGCCCTCATGACGACGAGGGCGTACCTGTCGTAGACGGGCGTGGATCCGTCAGCGCTGGTGAAGCCAAAGCCGATGTTGCCAGAGTTGATCTCGGGCGTGTAGAGCTGGTCAATGCCCTTGCCAGTCTGGCCTGCAGTGCGTGCGTGATCAGGAACAGCGGGGGCCATGGGCATCCACACACCTTCAAGCAGGACAGCCCGCGGTATGCAAGATGTCGCGGTGGTGGTGCTGCTGCAGGCCCTGTTTGGCCACGTCTGCGCACCCGGGCCTCCGTAGTGTGCTGCAGCCGGACTCGATGTTGTTGATTGCCTGTCTTCGGCGCAGTTTGTGCACGCCTGTGTCTCACGTCTATCGCAGTGACCTGCCTGCTATGCTGACGCCAACATGCAACGAAACGAAGCGAAGCACGTGCACGCACCCTGCAGCAGGTCGTAGGCGGGGTGCTTGTCGGTCCATGCGGTGAGGCCGCCCGCCGCCTTGACAGCCTGCGGCATACAGTATGAGGGGAAGAGAGTGAGGGAGCATTGGCGTCATTTCGCACGACCGCGGCAAGCAGCTGTGCATGCGGCAGGAGGGCCAGAGCAATGACAAGGTGCCCACTCTTGCCAACAGCACAGCCAGTCCGCTGCAGCATCAGCCGCCTATGGTGGTGTGGGAGCGATGGTGAAGTGCCAGGCCGCTCACCGAGAAGGTGGCTTTGCTGATGCTGCATCATCAGGAAGCAACTTGAAGGCAGGGCCCAGCATAGAGAGAGGCACTGACCGAGAAATGGTTTGCCAGCAAGCAAAAGTCAACGCAAGGCCGCTCACCGAGAAGATGGTGTTGTTGATGCGGTTGAAGAGGTGCGGGTAGACTGGCTTGCAGTTGGCATCCAGGGGCAGGGCCGCCGGGTTGATGGCCTTGGGGCTCGAGTCAGCACCACCTGGGCGCACAGCACGGCTGCAGGTGGTTTGTCAAGCCGCTGACGCCCGACATGTACATCTATCCTTGGTGCCGCGGACCGCAGCACCAGCATCAACACCGTTTGCATTCGCTGCTGTTCGGCGGCCTGAAGCCCAGCTTGAAGCTACACACACACACACCAACATCACCAGCAGCACCTCCCACGCACCCTGGATGTCGTTGCTGTCCATGTCGATGCTCTCGTCCAGCACCACCTCGGTCCCCGGTGCGCCCTGCGGCTTGCCGCCCACGCACTTGGTGCCGGGCGCCCACAGGCTGCGGTCGTACGAGTCATCGTAGTACACGCCCGTGGTCTTGGGGTTGGCGCCGGTAGTCAGGGCCAGCACACCTGGGGCAGTGTGACGCATGCGGTGGACAGGCGGGTCAAGCAAGGGTGTCATGCCGTAGTCAGGGCCGTCACAGAGCACTGGTGTGTGTGTGACCTTGCAAACGGGGCGGCCCAGCCACGGCAACCAAGGCGGCACGGATCAGCAGCGAGGAAAGATTAGGCACCAGCCCAGGCCAGAGCTGCAGCCACCAAGCCACCATGGCACCAACGGCCGGCCACACACAGAAGAGGAAGGACGAAAAGGCTGAGAACAGGAAAGGGAGCCGGTGGGAAAGGGAGATGTGCACTACAAGGAGTGCTGCAAACGCGGTACACCTGACGCATCCCTCACCACGCCTGCAGGCCACGCCATCCACCCACCTGGGAACGAGTCCGTGTTGCTCTGAATGTATGCGTTGGGGTAGTGGATGCCCGACTTGCGCAGGCTGGCGATGGCGCCGTTGGGCCACTTCTTGACGATCCACGCCAGGTCGGACGCGTGCAGGCCGTCCACGCTGCGCCCATAAGCACCAGGCAGGTAGATGAGATGGTCGCTTGTGCAAGGAAGTCAAGTTCCTGCAGGCTGCATGCTGTTGCAATATCGCTTGCCGGCGACCATCCCTACCGGCTCCATCCCTCACCTGAGGAGCACGACGCGCTCCACCTTGGCCGAGGCCAGCGACGCGCAGATCAGGGCCAAAGCCGCCGAGATCGCTGCAAGCCGCGCCGCCATCGTGTCTGCAGCCAGGAGGAACATCGTGATGGAACATCACTACCCTGCCGCACGAATTCGTGCATCCATCGCCGATGAGATGGGACGCTGCAAGCCGGGCCATTGGAGCCGCTGCTGTCCTGCTTCTGCAGCGGCCCCCCACTTGGCTGCAGGTGGAGCTCCAGGGGGAGAGCGCGACGCGCCTGTGGTGCAAGTCGTTGGCCGGCGGCGAGGGGGTGCTCCGTGGACGAGCAAGCGGTCTGACGAAGTGCAGCTGCAGCTATGTGGCTCGCCTACAAATGTATGGCGTCGTCAAGTAGGAACCGGACGAGACAAGGTGCGAATGTGGGTCAAAGATTCGGGGGGTTACAAACTGCGGTTACGAATTGGGTCTGACTGCACGAACCAACGGCAACCCGGTGGAGGGAAAGCGGCCAGGGATAGCGGCAGAGGTGCGTAATCTAGGCAAACCGCCAGATCTCACTACAGCACCTCTACGAGAGCACCATCATGGCGACCTGCCATCCCGACACCGAGGCGCTGGGGCTATCAACACCGTGACCCCTGGGCAGGCAGTGTGTGTTGGTCCCGCCGCCCATATAACAACTGTACAAACGCACGCCCAGAGCCAGCACCAGAGGAGCAGCTGCTTCAAGGGCAGCACCAAAGTGAGGGAGAGCCGTGCATGCCTAAAACACGTGCCACGCATGTATTCTACATTTACATGCTGCATGAACGGGACGTCCGGCGCGTTGTGCAGCATGTACCAGACGACACAAAGCAGGTCGCGCGAGTGCCACACCTGAAATCAACAGCACCTCAGCACGAAGCGCGCCATGAGCGCCCCCGTGAGGCTCACGACCGATGCCGCCGCCACCAGCGCCCCCGGGCTGGCCACGTCCCCCGTGCCCTGCACAATGCCCGTGGCCATGAGCGCCGCCGTGCCGCCCAGCAGCGCCATGCACACATTGTGCGCCACCGACAGGCCCTTGCACACGGCGTGGCGCGGGAACATGGCCACAAAGGTCCAGGCCAGCGCGCCCGCCGTCACGTTGAGGCAGGCCATGGTCAGGGCCTGGGGCATCCAGGCCAGGGCTGGCTGGTGCAGCGTGAGCAGCAGCCAGGCGGGGTAGGTGAGCGCGGCGGACACCACGTTGGGCCACACGATGACGTGGAAGGCGCCGAACCTGCGGGGTGATCGGGCACCGGAGGGGAGGCACTGGTGTGCGTGTGAGGCAATCGTGTGTTCGGGTGTGTTTGGGGGTGTTGTTATTGTTGCTGCATGCCTTCAGCCGGGGCGCCTGTTTTGGGTTCAAGCGGGTATCAGCATCATGCTGTGTGCTGCTTGCATATCAGGGCAGCCCGCCGCCGCATCCAGGCACCAGCAGGACCATCAGCCCTATGGGTTGACACAATGATGAAAGCCCCGTGACCGCAAGGTGCATCAATACTCACACTCGGCGCGTTGCCATCAAGGCCTCACCTGTCAGTGAGCCAGCCGCCCAGCAGCACGGACAGCACGGACAGCACCAGGTTGCACGCTGTGACGCCCAGAGACTGCAGGCGGGAAAGACACACACGCACACATTCACGCGCATTCAGCTCAAGTGCGGTGTGTGCCCCCACTGCTGCGCGCAATCAGCGCCAGCTTGAGGGCGCGGGCACTTCCACGCCTGGCAGCAATCGCCTGCTATGCTAGCCTGCCTCGCTGCTTGCGCATGATAGAGCCGGCATGGTGGTTGGACTCAGCAGGACCTTGCCGCGGCTGGCCGCCCCGCTGAACAAGCGAAACACACACCCCTGCATCAGGACTTTTTGTCTTGGCTCGCGTGCCTGACTGCTGCGAGACATCTGATACACCCGGTAGTTGGGCTTCGGCCCCGCCGAGGCGCCCAAACAGATGCAAACATCGACACACACACAGCCACTCACCAAGGTCTCGCTGAGGCCGCCCTGCTTGACCATGACTGATGGCACGTAGAGGAGCGCCATGTAGAAGCCCACGCCCAGCAGCGCGTCAAGCAAGAAAACGCACACCATTGGCAGCATCACCTGCACGCACAGCGCACACGTCAACACTGACGAGCAGAGTGAGCAAGACGACGCACAACGTGGGCAGCATCGCCTGCGCCCATGCGCCCATGCACCGATGAGACAAAAACAGCACTGGTATGCACGGCTTGGAGGCTTGCTTTGGCGCTGGTCCTGTCCTGCGGCAGCCACACGCGCCAGGTGCGCGGTGCACTAGCCTGCGCAGCAGCGTTGCTTGCTATACAAACCGCCCACGGCCCACAGTCGTGTCCAGGCACTTGGTACCCAACCCACACACTTGGTCGTTGGTGCCTTCGTATGGCGGTGACTGTTGACCTGGTCTGGGCTGAAGCCTAACCTTGCCTTGCTGCTGCACCCGTGCTGCTTTGGTTGATGCGGCCTGGAGCCCGTTTGAAAGCTACACACACGCACACCCACCTGCTTGAGGGTGGCCCAGGTGGAGGTCTCGCGCTGCTGCCTCCTGCACCTCCCAAAGGCGCGTGGCTCCTGCAGCCTGAGCCGCACGTAGAGGCCCAGCAGGGCGCCCAGCACACTCACAAGGAAGGGCATGCGCCAGCCCCACGCTGACAGCATGGCCTCTG
>QAXK01003650.1:0-11817 GCA_004335735.1 Chlorella sp. KRBP | reverse complement strand
CTGACAGTGAGCGTGCTTGTTCCTGCACCCGTTGAGGTCGCACCACTTTGGTGAAAAGCACCTGGGAGAGAGCGCAGGGAAAGGTCCTTTTGCACCTGTTGAGGTTGGACCACGTACGGTTGGTTACACTGCTGCTTGTGCTGTGTGTGCTTGCAGCCGAGCAACTGGGCAGCCTCATCGCCCACCTGTCCACCCGCGAGCCAACAGAGTCCCAGCTCCGCACCAACCTCTCCCGCGTGCGCCACGCCATGCTCGTGCTCACCTCCGCCTCCCCCAGCCACCATGACGCCACCACAACCACCACAACCGCCGCCGACGGCGCCACAA
Organism: Chlorella sp. KRBP; assembly: GCA_004335735.1. Lineage (NCBI taxonomy): Eukaryota > Viridiplantae > Chlorophyta > Trebouxiophyceae > Chlorellales > Chlorellaceae > Chlorella > Chlorella sp. KRBP. Next base: position 11,490 of record QAXK01003650.1, on the reverse strand, counting down.
CCGCCACCACAACCGCCATGGACGTCGACAGCGCAGCTGGGGCAGCAGACCACCACCTTGCCACATCAGGCAACGGCAAGGCGGTGGCAGCGCAGCAGGACAGCCCTGCGGCGATGCTGCGGCCGTCTGTCATTGCCGCGCCGCCGCCGGGCAAGGCTGTGCGAGAGGGTGGTTCGGGTGGCAGTGAAAAGGAGGGGGAGGAGGGCGAGGGCAAGGGTAAGGAGGAGGAGGAGGAGGAGTTGGAGGTGCCGGATGGTGCGTGGTGCCACCCAGACATTTGGGGGCCAGCCTCCTCCAGGCTCGGACTGGCTGGAGGATCAGCAGGGCGGTGGCCGGCGGGTGCGCTGACGCAAGCCCTGGCTAGGGCTCACCACGCGTTCCATGCGGAGGCGGCGCGGGAGGGGCTGCTGGAACTGTATGACAAGCTGCTGGATGGGGGGCTGAGGAACGACGTGTTTTGGGTCAGCCTGTACCGGCAGGTGAGCAGGCGGTGGTGTGGGGCCAGGGTTAGGGTTAAGTTAGGGCTAGGGTCAGGGTAGGGACGGCAAGACCGTGGGGCTGTGCTGTGTCGGAAGAGTTGGGACAGCAAGATTGTGAGGCTGTGCTGTGTGTGTCGAGCTGAACATCTGGCGCGGACATCTCTGGCAAGCAGATGAGCATAGAGCATAATCATCATTGCTGTGTAGGGACAGGACAGCAAGCCCTGGCGCAGCAAGCATTGCATGCCAGGTGTGCATGTGTGCTGTTCTCTGTGGCAGCAGTACGGCTGTCTCATCCTTTGCCAGGTCACGACTGCTGGCTGGCGATGGCAGCAGGCGATGGCAGCAGGTTGTCTTGAAGCGTCTAACTCACCTTTGGCGCATTGCGACACCCAAACTGTAAATGCAGGTGCTGTGGCAGCACTACGTGGACGGCTGCGCCCCCACGCCCGAGCACCTGGCGGGCGCGCTCGTCCTGCTCGAGGGCATGATTGGCGACGCCGTGCTGCGCCCGCACGCAAGGTACTGCCTGCGCACGCCGCAGCACCCGCTGGCCTGCAGCACCTGGGCCGCCGTGCACTACAGGTGAGCGCGCGCGGCCTCGGCCTCCACTGGTCCTGACATCTTGCTTTCCTCGACTCACTAACGTGCTCATCACGAGCACACCACCCTCTTGACTGTCACAACCCCCTAAGCCCCGCACGCACCCAAGAGGCATGCCAACGGGTGTGGCTCCCACTGAGTGCACACATGCTGCTGGACAGCGAATGAGCCTCTGGGTACCGTACTGTTATGTGTTGGCCTGCCTTTCCATTCATACTCAACGAACCCCTCCGTGCCCTGCTGTCTGTGCCTCGCACCTTGGTTCACCCGCAGGCTCGCATGCGTGCAAGCCTGCATCGCGCCGCCCCTCCCTCCCGCACCCACTGCCGGCGGCCTCTCCTGGGGCCCCTCCTCCCTCCCCGGCACCACCCCAGGCTCCCTCCCCAACACCAACAACACCGTGCCCTCCTACCCGACTTCAACCGCCGGCGGCGCCTCCCCCGCTCTCACTCCTGGTACCCCATGGGACATACACGTGCAAGCGGCGGCCCTAGAAGCCGCCATGCTGGCTGGCGGTGGTGGCGGCGGTGCGAGCGGGCTGCGTACCTCAGGCCGCGCGCGCCTCCCCAACGTGCGCATGGGCAACAGCGTGAGCGTGGACGATGTGGCGGTGCTGAGCACGCTGGCGCCGATTGCGGACGGCTCGGGGCTTCCGCTCGGTGGTGGCGGTGGTATGGGTGGGAGCAGTATGGGTGGTGGCGGGGCGGGGGCGGGGGCGAGTGGGAGGGTGGGGAGGGGCGGGAGGAGTAAGGGTGCGACGCCGCAGGCTGGGAGTTTGCCTGGCACTGCGCCGGCTAGTCCTTGGGTTGGTGGCGGTGCGGGTGCGGGCGCGGGTTCGTCGCCGTATGGTGCGGGGGGAGCATGGGGCGGAGGTGGAGGTGGTGGGACGGGTGCGGGTGCGGGTGGGAGTGGTTGGGGGATGGATTTAGGGTTTGGAGGGGTGGGCATGGTGTCGGGTCTTGATGCGGAGGGTGCGGGGCAGGAGCAGGCAGGTGGTGTGGTGGGCGGTGGGGGTGGTGGGGACAGTGACTACGTGGAGGATGATGACGAGGAGGAGGAGGAGGAGGACAGTGATGGTGGTGGGCGGCGGGGCAAGGGGAAGAAGGGAGGGAAGCGGGGCGGGAAGGCCGGACGGGGCGGTGGCCGCGGCAGCAAGGGCGGCAGTCGCGGCGGTAGCCGTGCAGCAGGCGGCGGCGGGCGGGGCGGGCGGGGCGGCAAGGGTGGGCGTGGTGGGCGCGGCGGCGGTGCTGCTGCTGCTGCGGCGATGGGCATGGCGCCGGTGCCTCCGCCGTACATGCCGCCTGTGCCACCACCAGGGCCTGGCGCATGGGGCGAGGGCTTGCCTCCGCTGTCGTTCGGCGGCATGGGCGACGGCATGGGTGGCATGGCGATGGTCTCGAACCTGCCGCCGCCGCTCCCTCCTCCATCGTCCGCGGGAGCAGCGGCCGGCTCCAAGATCAAGATCAAGAGCAAAAAGGGCGGAGGCGGGGGTGCGCAGGCGCCGCCTCCCATGCCCCCTCCCGCACAGCAGATGTACCTCCCCCCGCCCATGCCCGGTAGCCTCGGCGGAGGCGGCGGCGGGTACGCTCCGCAGTACATGTCGCCTCCCATGCCGCCCCCCGCGCACGGCAGCGGGATGATGGGAGGGTGGGGCGGGGGGATGCCGCCGATGCCTCCGCCGGCTGTGCCCTTGCCGCCCATGGGGGGAGGGTATGGCATGATGGCGCCGCCGCCTCCGATGGCGGGTGGGGGTCCGCCGATGCCGCCTCCGTTGGGTGGGGGTGGGGGAGGGGGTGCGCGGGGGAAGCGGCAGCGCATGCAGAGCAGCAAGTACCAGGAGTATGAAGAGGAGGAGGAGGAGGAGTACTGAGGGGCTGGGCTGGCGTGGGTGCGGCCAGCGGAGGGGGAGGAGGAGGCGGAGGAGGAGGGAGGGAGGAGGACGGAAGGCAGCAGCCAGTGGGTGACGACGGAGGGTGGGGGGGGAGGAGGAGCAGCAAGGGGACGCTGCGGCGAGCAGTGTAGTGCGGCAAGCACGGGAGCAACAGCAACAGCAGAGCAGCAGAGCTTTGGTTTCGCACCTCCTGACGGGCGCCGTGAGCGCGTGCTGGCGTTGACGTTGGCAGACAGCCGATAGGGGCAAGTGTGTGCTTGCGTGTGTGTGTGCGTCGACGCCGACACGGTTTCACGGTGCTTTTGCATTTGGATTGCTTCCCGCCAAGTTGTTGGTGCAAGGGCTTGACCCAGTTCACGGTGTGGACAGCAGCGGCAGTGGCTACAGGCAGTGTTGCAAGAGACTGTTCACAAAGACTGCGAAGGCAGGCCAAGGTGGTGCTGGAACTTATTGATTCGCAGCAGGCACATCGGCACAGTGGATGATCAATGATGAAAGAATGGCCTTCACCCAAGGGGCAAGGGAGGTACAAAGGGATACACGAGGCGATGTGGATGCACACCAGCGGCTCACAAGCCAGTCACCTCAATCAGAACCACAGCCCCCACCGCGTAGGCAGGTGACTTCAACCATCAATCAAGCCAAGAGCGGCTTGGTGAGCTTCATGACCACGCCCCGCATAAGCCCCGCCATGGCCAGCTCCGCCTCCATGCCGCTAGACCCTGACGCCACCATCCAGCCCAGCGCGCCGTACCCCGCCGGGGGCAGCTTCGCCACAGCTCCTGGCGCGTAGTACATTTCCGAGTCGACGTAGGCACGGTCGTCCAAGGTGGCGGGCAGCACGCGCAACTCGTGCACCACACCCTCGCCCTCCCAGCCGTCGGGGACGAAGTTGACGCTGTGCACGTGGGCCTGCGGCCGCGCCACGCGCAGCGCGAGGGTGGCGCGGGGCGGCAGGGGCCCACCGCGGACGGCGGCGCCGGACAGCATCTCTGCCTCTGCGGGAGAGCGGTGCGCGGTTGCTGCGGCGGGTGTGCGGGTGCAGATAAGGGCCGGCGCCGCTGCACCAACGCGCTGCCGCCCGGCAGACGCTGCTGCCACCGTGTGCTTGCTGTGGGCGGGGAGGTCTACTGAGTGGCGCCTGCGTTGGCTCTTGGTGCTGGGGTGGGCGGAGGCAGCAGCTGGCAGTGTGAGTGAGCCTGCGAAGCTGTTGGCCTCCTCGCCCTCCTGCTCCTCGGCGACAACGGGCAATATGTCGCAGTCCTGGCTGGCGAGCACGTCGTCGCCCGCGAGGCTTGCGGTGGGGCTGCCCGGCGCTGACGCGCAGCTGCAGGCGGACGGGGGCGCGGAGCTGAGCACGGAGCAGGCGAAGCCGGATGACGCCACCACGCTGCCCACGTCCTCCTCGCACGCGCACGACCCTGCCAGCTGCGCGTCGAGGGCCGAGAGCAGCAGCTGCTGCGCGTAGATCGCGCGCTCCGACAGCCGCACGACGCAGCTTGCGGCGGGTGCGCCGGGCGCGACGACCGATGGCGGGAGGTCGGGGTGCGACGCGGGGTCGAGAGTGGGCAGCGCGGGCGGCAGGCCGAGCGCGATGCGCGCGGCGTTGAGCCCCAGGTCGACGCCCCACGCCTTGAGCACGTTGGTGTAGCACTCGGCGCCGCCGACCCGCGCGTTGAGCTCGATGGGCACAGGACCGTTGGGCGTGCTAAAGGCCTCGAGGTGCACCACACCCGACAGGCGCTCGCCCCACAGGCCCACCACCTGGCTGGCCATGTGCAGCAGCTCAGCCTGTGAGCGTGGGGGCAGCGTGTGAGCAGCGTTGACCTCTTTGCAGTTAGAGCGGCCTGCCACAACTGTGCGGGCAGGTGCTGCACTATAGCTGGGTTGGGGTACTGAGCAGCACTGCACAAGCGTGTGCGCTCTCACCTGCATAGCGGAGGGGAGTGCTGAGGGGCACCGCCCACCCCGCTCCACAAAGGCGTGCGCCGAGGCAGTGGAGTGCCCTGACGTGCCGCTGGCGGTGGAGGCGGCGTCCGAGCCACTCCCCTCGCACGGGTGGTTGTCGCTGACGCACGCAAAAAGCAGCCGGCCCTTGACCACCACGCAGTCAATGTCCACCTGCGCACCACGTTCACCAACCACCGGCAAGAGATGACGGCAAACACGCATGATGGGCGCCAACGCTGTGTGCCCCCAGCGCTGCTTGAGTAGCACAGTGCTGCTTTCTGGTGCCTGGGTACTGCGGCTTGTCACCCCATTGGCTGCACACACACTGTACACTGCCCTTGCCCTTGCCAGCCTGTCCCGCACGCACCTCGTGCCCCATGATGAACTCCTCCAGCACCATGCCCCTCCACGCGTCGGGCGCCGTGTCCACACTCAGGCTGAGGCTGGCCAGGTACCTTGGCAGCACGTCGAAGAAGGCGCGCGTGGCGTCCTGCAGCTCCCCCCACGTGTCCACGCGCGTGACGGCAAAGGAACCGGCGCCGGTGGCAGGCTTGACAACCATGGGGAACCTGCACAGCAGTAGCGTGAGTACGCGCGCTTGCATGGTTAGCACGTGCTGGTGTTGCGTGCTTACACGCCAAGGCCGATGCGCTCAAGCAGCAGCACGCCTACCTCATGCCGGCTGCCTCGATCCGCCCGCAGTCCTCGGGCCCCAGCGGCGCGCCGATGCGCATGAACCTCGGGCTGCTGACGCCCCCCTCCTTGCAGGCTTGTCTAAAGAGGTGCTTGCTGCGCACGACGCTGACCACCTCGGGGCGCGTGCAGGGCAGGCCCAGGCGGGCGGCAAGCTCCGCTGCCAGCTGCACGCCGAACTCGTCGATGCACAGCACGCCGTCGAGGATGCGCTGCCCGGTGGATGTGCTGGCGCCGTGTGCTCGGGTGCTAGGGTTGCGGAGCATCCACGCCTCAACCCGTGCCAGTGCCTCCCTGGTGTCGTCCACAGGCCCCAGGATCCAGTCCTGCTGTGGGATGTACGCCGTGGCCCAGGTGAGGCAGCTCGCGTAGCACACCAGGCGCACGCCGGCGTGCTGCAGGCGCTGCACGATGCGCCGACGCCCGGGCGTGCCACTGAACACCAGGAGCAGCGTGCGGCCGGCCATGCCCGACTCCTCCGCAGTGCTGCTGCTGCTGGCGTGTAGCTGCTGCTGCAGGTGCTGGTGCTGCGTCGACCTGCCCGGCAGCTCCTGCGGGCCGCTCTCCTGAGCGAGGGTCGCGCCATGCGAGGTGTCGAATTGCTCGCTGGTGAAGCACTCGTCCTCGCTGCTGAGCGGCAGGAGCCACACTGGCGCCGGCTCAGACATTGGCAAGATGTCGGAAGTGTGAGAGCAGCTGCACGCGCCTTGAAGGCTGAGAGTGTGTGCGAGCGCGAGAATGGTTATCGGTTCTGGCCGCACTGCCGGCTTGCCGGTTCTTGTCCTGCGACTTCTTGCCACGGATCAGTGACCGCGGGGCTGCCCAATCGCTTCCGCGCGCCAGAACTTCCTGTATAAGCGTGCACGTGGCTCGTAGCTGCTCGCCTGCTGAGGCCACTCGATGACGCAGAAAATCGCGCGATTCGAGCGGCTGGCGGCCGCGCCGCGGGACCCGGTCGCCCCGCACGCCGCGGGATGGACGATGTGCAGGCGTTGGTAGGCAGGACATCATGTCTCCAATGGTGTGGTGCATTGGTGGGACTGCATGGTGCGTGGATTAGCTTGGCATTGCTATGTGCGCGTGCGGGCCGCGCACACTGGTCAGCAGCGACGAGTGCCGGCCATGCGCAGCGCTGCAGAAGGAGCACAGGCACCTCCAGCTGCAGGGCCCACTCCTTGTGCTGTGACGAGCCCCACTGCAGGGGCGCAGCTGTCGCCATCTGTGCGCCCCTTGTCAGAAGCGCAATCGCCTTCTCCGCCTGCCATTCGTCACAGCAAAAAGCAAGAATGGTCGGCCACATCCAGACGCAGACGCTGCTGGAGCGCAACGCCATCACGCTGCAGGGCTCGGCGCAGATCGTGGCCGAATTCTTTCAATACGCCGTCAACAGGTCCGTGGCGCGCGCAGGAGCGATGCAGGGGCGGTGGCAAGCGTCTCAACGGCGCTATCGCTGGCTCGGGTGGCGGTTTGGGCGCACCTGGGTGTGCACCTGGCTGCCTTGGGCGACTTGTTGCTGCTGCAGCATCCTCTACCAGCGCGGGATTTACCCAGAGGAGAGCTTCGACCTGGCCAAAAAGTATGGCTGCGACCTGTGGCTCAGCAACGACGAGGGGCTCTCCAAGTACCTCAACACAATCGTGCAACAGATGAAGGGTGCGTGGCGCCGGCGCGGGGGGCAACAGCTGCAGCAGCAGCAGCAGCAGCACGGACACACCAGTGCAACAGGCAACGCTCCTCGTCCTGCACCCGCACCGCTGCAGTGTGGCTGGCGACGGGCACGCTCAAGCAAATGGTGCTGGTGGTGACGGAGGCAGACACCAAGGAGGTGATGGAGCGCTGGACGTTCGACATTGAGACCAGCAAGGACGTGGTGGCCGGCAAGGGGTGCGTGGGGCGCCTTGGGAGCCTTGGGGCAGTGTGTGTGCCTGCACGAGGCGGCAGCTCCAGGCGGAGCGCAGGCGTCTAGCTTCAGGGACAGCAGCGAGGGGAGGTTAGGCACCAGGTACCAGGCCAGAGCATGCAGCCACCCATGCACCACGGCACGGCCGGATTGAGCGGGTGGTCCTGTGGCTCCACTGCACTTTGCGTGCGCCTGGGGGCCGCAGGCCGTTGCCGGACAAGCCCGAGAAGGAGATCCAGCAGGAAATCAAGGCAATCATGCGGCAGGTGCGACGGGGCACTGGGCACGGTTGGCGTGGTTGCCAAGGTTGCAGGAGAGGAGGACTGCTTGTCCTGGTGGAACATGAGCCACTGAGAGCATGAGCCTGCTGCGCACAGCGACCCGGGCCCTCAGACCCGTGCAGGAATGAAAGCACCATCCTAGCGCGTGAAACCTGCCAGGGCGACGCTGTCCTCACGGGTTGCATACGGCCGGCCATCGGTGTGCATGCAGGTAGCAGCCAGCGTCACGTTCCTCCCGCTCCTGGAAAGCAGATGTGAGTAGCAGGCCTCTCGTCAAGCACCTGCCTGCCTGCCGCCTTAGGCGGTGCACATATCTGCTAGCTGCGGCGCACGCGCCCTGTCTGTTCCCCCCACGGTGCTGCCTGGCCTGGCCTGGCCTGCGTGCGTGCAGGCACGATTGACGTGCTGGTGTACATGGACAAGGACGTCAAGGACGTGCCAGAGGAGTGGTGCGTCAGGGTGTCGGGCGAGGTGTACATGCAGCCTGCAGCACAGCACAGTGGCGGGTAGCTCGCCGCCAACGCGTTCTCACCACCGTGTGCATGCACTGTGCCCGCACCGCGTGCAGGGAGGACAGTGACCCGCGCAACATCAACAACGCAGACATGGTGGCCCTGCGCTCCTTCAGCACCAAGGTGAGTCTGCTTGGCGGTTCGTGGGGTGTGACGCGGTCGCCTTGCAACGCGGCGGCAAGCGTGTGCCACGCGCTGTGTGCTGCGCAGGTGCACACGGTCAAGACCATGGTCACGTACAAGCAGACGGACGACGTCTTGTAGCTCTGTGGACCTCACTGTTCTCACACTTTAGTCATACTTTCGTGTATCATACTCTTCATTCGAGGCAGCGGCACAGCGCCATACAGCGAAGATGCAAGGGCTAGCAGCGCGCACTAGCAGGACGAGCGCTGCGGGATGCCATCGCCAATGCGCCCGCTTTCGCGCCCCACTGCTCGTGCAGTGCCGAGCACAACAAACCACAGGCGGCGCAAGAGCGGCAGGTGTGTCCCATCGCAGCGATCAGCAGCCCGATGCATGCATCTGCTGCAGCTGTGGCCACCTTTTTGAGGGGAGGGGCGCTTCCATCGCGACACCATGCGGCTGGGCCGCACACACACACACACCACGCAGCGTCGGCGTCGGCGTCCACGTCAGCCTTCCCCTGGTCGTGGTGGTGGCCCCGTCAAGCCATCGCCATGTTCTCCGCCAGTGCGGTGCTGGGCCCGCTTCTGGACGGCATGCACTCGCGCAACGGGGTGCTGCACTACGCCGACCCCATTGTGGTGCACGTTGGCGAATGGACGCTCGAGACGTGCTGGTGCGTGCGGTGGTGCTGCATCACCTGGGGGTCGTGAACGTTCACTGTGCAGCGCCTTGTCACGCTCTGTGCCCGGCCTCCAACGAACACGCAGGTGGGTGCCGGTGCTGTTTGGCGTGGCCGGGGTCATCATCGGCCTCGGTGTGCCTGCCCTGGACCTCTACCTCACCCCTTTTGCGTCAGCAGCAGCAGGGCACCAGCAAGGGCAGGCCTCCTCAGCAGCGCCCACCCCGGCAAGCCTCCCACCGGCCCCCTCCTGGCCCGTCGTGCTGGCCTGCATCGCGCTCTTCGTGGCGCAGTACGGGCTTAGCGGGTACCTTGACGGGCCGGCCAGGGGCAGCTTCCTCATGCCTGCCGTGTCCGACACCCTGCTCACTCCCGCCGACGCAGTCCTGGCGGCGTATGCTGCGCTGCACTTCACTGTGTTTGATCGCACTCTGCCAGGAGCTATCCTGTCGGTGGCTACGGCGGTGGCCGGGCCGCTGGTGGAGGTGCTGCTGATCGGTGGGTTCCACACACACGAGTACACGCACAATGCGCAGGTGCTGGGTTGCGTGCCGGCGTGGATCGCCTGGGTGTACTTTTGTGGGGGTCCGGCAGTGGGCAACCTGGGGCGAAGGGTGGCGGCTGAGCTGCTAGCTGCCTGGCAGGAGCAGCAACAGCAGGAAGCTGGTGACAGGCTCTGATGCTGGACTTGCACAGTGTAGCTCACGGACTGCAACTGGCAGCGCGCAGAAGAGCATTGCAATAAAGAGCTGGCTGCACGCGCAGCAGGCTGTGCCAGATAGTAAGAACTCAGAACTGCGACGAGCGCCGCGAGGACAGCGCCACGACCGCCAGCGGCCAGTACCTCACCACGCCCTCCGCGCCGCACGACATCAACCCGCCCTCGCAGCACGCGACGCCCGTCACCGGCGCGCCGCTCGCGTTTGCCGGCGGCCGCCCCGCCGCCCGGCCCGCGTCCCCACCCCCCGTCAGCAGCGCGAGCGGCCCTCGCTTCACCTGCCAGTGCGCGCGGTCCACCGTCTGCGCCACCTGCCCGGTGGTCACGTCCACCAGCACCAGCGAGCCCTCGCGCCCGCCGCTCACCACCAGGTTCCGCAGCTTGATCTTGGCGCCGGGCGTCGACGGCTGCGGCGTCGGCCCGCCGGCTGCGGCACCCACCGAGCCCCGCGGGGCCTCTAGGTTCGTGGCGGCGGCAGCAGAGGGCGCCCCGCTGAGCATGCCGCTGCCGCCTGACCCGAACAAGGACATGGAGGGGCGCGACAGCAGCAGGCCGTGCGGGTCCTGCTCGGGGCCCCAGGATGAGAGGCAGGTGCAGGCGGCCGAGTTGTGCGCGCGGGGCAGGCTCCAGACGGGCAGCTGCTGGCCGAGCATGCGAAGGTCCAGCGCGAACAGCTCGCCTGCGTGCACACGTTTACATGCGGTAAGAGTCACCGCGCACGTCGCAGGTGCCGCTTCGCAAACAGCACGACGAGACGAGGCACACATCGCCTCTCCTGGGTGCCTTGGCGGCTGGTCGGAGCTGCACACACGCACACACGCCAGACCTCTCCTCACCTGCGTCGTCCCCCACGACCAGCAGGTTGCCCCCGCTGACACCGCTCATGAGCTGCATGCACGTGGGGATGCCCCTGCGGCCCCGCAGCTCCGCCACGCACGACGACTTGCTCTGTGTGTCCCACCTGCACGTACAACCACCCAACGCACCAACGCCAACGCAGTACTGAGCACACAGCAGGCACAGCAGCTGGATACGACGGCGCAGTGTGAAATGTTCCTGGTGTTCAATGCAACCGAGGTGCAGAAAGGAAACCAGCGGCAAGCGGAGCCGCTCACCAAGTCACGGCGCCGCCTTTGTCCCCCTTGCCACACACGATGACTTGTGATCCCGCCTCGTCGCGGAACAACACCTCGCTGCCCTTCTTGGACACGCACTGCGCAGGAGTGCAGTGATGCGTGCCACGTCGCTTGCTTAGCGCTGAGGTGCTCAGCACTGTGCCCGTATGCTGGGCAGGCGGCACCTACTGTATTGCGCGCGCTGCATGCGCCTTGCTGATTAATTTACGGGTTTGTCAGCTCCCAGTGCACTACAAAGTCGGCGCTCGAGGACGACCAAACACCACCGCTCACGTGGTGCACCCAGTCAGCGTACACCAGGCCCCCAGCGCCGGGCAGCTGGTCCTGCCGCCACACCGCCACGAGGCCGCCGCACCCCACGCCGGCAAACCGCGCACCCGAGGCGGCGTACCTCACACTCGCCTGCACACACAGCCAGGCGACCAAGCACGCCGGTTTGCTACAGTATACGTGGCAACTGTGATATGCCGTGCTGTGATGATGATGATGATGATGATGATGATGATGATGATGATGGAT
>QAXK01003649.1:0-12402 GCA_004335735.1 Chlorella sp. KRBP | reverse complement strand
GGCAAGCATACAGTATACAGTACGAGCGCGGAAGTGCACATGTGATACGCCCACTGAGGCGCCAAACCAGATTCACGCACATCATCTCCGTTGTCATCCACATGACCCCCTTCCCCTTACCTGAGCGCAGGCTGCGACAGCAGTGCCTCCACGTCATCCAGCACCAGCGTGTGCACGTTGCCCAGCAGCTCGCGCACTTGCAGGCCGCGGGTGGGCTGCACAGGCACAAGCACGCGTCAGTGCAAACGCTGCTACCCTCAGCACTGCCCTCGCTGCACAGGCACAAGCACGTGTCAAGGCAAGCGCTGCTTTAGAACTGCCCTCGCCGCCATCCTACTCTTCCTTGTGGCAGCACGCAGGCGGGCCTGTTCAACAGCCACACACCTCCTTGCTAGTGGCAGCACGCGGGCGGGCGTGTTCAACAGCCACACACCTGCTTCCTGGCACACACAGGAGGACTGAAGAGTGAGGGCTGAGGAAGACTGAGAGACATGAGGAAGGCTGTGGACTGAAGACTGAGGAAGACTGAAGACTGAGGACTAACAAACAGACGCAAGCCTAACCTCCTCACCCCTGGGCGCTCACCCTGTGAGCAACTGTGCTCACCTGGGTGATCAGCTGCATGGCGCGCCCCGGCGTGGCCACCAGCACCTCTGGACAGGAGGCCCTCAGCGACCCAATGCTCTCAGCCAGGGAGCTGCGGCCGCTGATGAGCTGCACGCACCACACACCACCCACACTCTAGTTGCGAAATGTGATAATCATTGGTATCTGCCTGCCAGACATGGCTGTACCAGATGTAAAGCTCACCACCCAAACACGCCACAACCACGCAAGCCAGGCTCCTGGCTGTCACCAGCAGCACCCATACGTATGAGCACAGCGCCATGCATAGCTGCTCTCTGGAGGGAGGCAGCACAGGGGTCGTGAGCAGGACACGCCGCACCTGCGCATGACCAGCCTGCCAGAACTCATCCTGCTGCTGCAGCTGCTGTCTCTGATGCCGCCTGCGTCCGCCACCTGGAGCAGAGAGAGCTGCCTGTGGTCCTTGCAGCAGCGCTTCGACGTCCACGCTGAGTGCAGACTCCAGCGCGGCAAAGCCGCTCTGCTGCGATGCGCACAGCACCAGCGCGCCCACTGACGGGGCTGCTGTCCTGCTGGCGTTGTGCCTGGACACCTGCACAGGTTGGGGGGGCCAGGTGACCACTGGTTTGGTGCGGCTGGGGTGGGTGCGGCTGGTGTGGCTGTGCAACGTGCTACGTGCACGTTGAGATGGCAGTGTGCCTGCTAGGGCACGCACCAACTGCATGACGGCGGGCATGTAGGCTTGCGAGCGTGTGCTTGCTCCGTCTGGGCACCCCAACACGACGACTGTCGCCGCAGGGCCGGCGCCTCCCGTGCCGAGACCCTGCAGCAGCGCTGCAGTGAACGCTGCCCGCATGCTGCTGCTTCGGTCTTCGTTGCTGTCGTCGTTCTCCTCTTCCTCCTCCTCTTCTGCGTCGTCGTAGGACGCCCGTCCCGGTGCACGCCGCGGGCGCGTGGCGGACATGAAGCGCCTCCGCAAGAGCCGCGGTGCTGCAGAAGAGCCGCCATGCTCCTGCTGCGCCGGCTCAGGGTGCTGCTGCTCAGTGCTGGCGCCGTTCGCGTCGGTCGCTGCGGGCACGTGGCGCGGCTGCTGCAAGAGCCATGGTCCTGCCCGTTGACCGCGTGTTATTGAGCATCGTTGCCGTGATGCTGATAGCGAGCTCCTGTTGAATGGCTGCGCTTCCAGGTGCACTGGCGTCCTCGGAGCTGCAATCGGCATCGCGCACTGCTGCATCGACGCAGCTGCAGCGACGCTGATGCATTCGATGGACTGCTGCAGGAAGAGCTCGCTGCGCTCTTGGCGCTTCTAAGACTCAGCACGTTTCTAACGACTTCGGGGTCGCACATTCAAGCGAAGGAGACCACACACACGGGCTGCAGCACAAGCGCAGTCGCATGCCAGATGCAGCAGCAGACAGACGACGGTCACCGCATGGAGGCTGCTGAGGACGCGATGGAAGCGCGCGAGGCTGCGGCGGATGCGGCGGTGCAGCGCGCCTTCGACGCTCTGCACGCTCCTGCTGCAGGAGGAGGCGCTCCTCTGTTCGCGCCTGAGGACGAGGGCGGCGCGGTGCTGGCCTTCGTGAGCAATCGCGCGCGGGAGGTGGGGCTCGCGGTGCTGTGCCTGGACTCGTCCACCTTGCGCCTGTCGCAGTTCGTGGAGGCGGCGACGTCCTCGGCGCCCATCACCACCATGCTGCTCAAGCTGCACGCGCCCCGCGCGGTGGTCGTGCTCGGCGCCGGACCCACCAGCGCCCACGGCCAGGTGCTCCCCAAGTTCACGCAGCGAGGCGGAGGAGGAGCAGCGGCGCCCAGCGCAGGCACGCTTGCGACGCTCGCGGAGCTCGGCGTGGGGCCGGGCGACCTCCTGGCGCAGCTGGCCGCGCACCTTCCCGCCAGCGCCACGTTGGAGTTGCCACGCTCCGCCTTCGACGACACGCGCGGCCGGGCGGCCTTGGAAGCGCTCAGCACTCCGCAGTCGTGGGCCAAGCTGTCTGTGAGGGCCAGCACCAGCCAGGGCCTCTACCTGGCCTTTGCAGCCGCCAGCGCGGTGCTGCAGCACGTGCAGGCCACCGGACAGCGGGTGCTGCTGGCCGGCAGCCTGCACACCGAGCTGGTCGGCACCTCGGCGCACCTGCGCATGGACGCAGGTCAGACCGTCTCCTCTTCCGCACTTTGACCGCACAGCGCTCACAGCGCCTCACCACCGTCGCACCACCCCATTGCCCCCTCGCAGGCAGCATGGAATCCCTGGAGCTGCTCCCTCCCGTTGGCAGTAGTGGTAGCGCGCGCGGCGGCGGCCTGCCGCTCCCCGTGCCCCCCGCGCAAAAGCGCCTGCCCTCCTCCCAGCGCGGCGCCTCCAGGGCCCACCTCCAGGGCGATCCCGGAGACGCAGCTGCACCCGGTCAGCGAGGCGTCCCTCCTAACGCTGGTGGTGGCGGCAGCGCCAGCAACTTCCGCCCGCAGCAGGCGCAGCGCAGCCTGTTTGGTCTGCTGAACCGCACGCGCACGTCGGCAGGGGAGCGTCTGCTGCGGGCCAACCTGCTGCAGCCGCTGACCGACCCTAGGGCTTTGGGCATGCGATACGATGCAGTGGAGGAGCTCATGCGGGATGAGGCGCTCAGGGGGGATGTGGTGCAGGTGAGGTGGTTCAACCGCTGCCTGGATGCCTCCAGGTGGTGCGGGTGCGTGTAGCTTGCAAACGGTCGCGGCAACCAAGGCAGCGCGGAGGTAGTGGTGCAGTTGAGGTGCGGTTCGGCGCCTTGCTAATGGCCGGCGCTTTGTCACCACAGCGCGCTGGCACTGCAGGCACTGGCATGGAATGCCACGGGGGCTGAACGCTGGCCAACTGGCAATCACGTCTGCTTGTGGCACGCACATGATGCTGCAGGTGCTGTGCGCCATGCCCAAGCGCCTGGACAAGCTGTGCGGCAGCCTGGGCGCGCTTCCCGTCGGCAGCGGAGCCGTCGCAGCGGGCAAGGCGGCGGCGGGGGCGTCTGCGGCCAAGGCGGGGAAGGGCGGAGACCCGAGTGAGTGCCTCGACAAGGCTAGCGGCGGCCGCGCTGCGTGCGGTCCCCGTCGCAACCTGACCTTTCCATCTGACGGTTCCACCTGCCGACGCGTGCGCAGGCCGGCGCATCACAGCCGCGATTACCGCAGTGCTCCTGCTGCGCTCCGCGCTGCGCCTGGTGCCCCGACTGGCCGACAGCCTACAGCGCTGCGAGGCCGACCTGCTCACCGCGGTGCGCACCACGTGCCTGGAGCCGGCGTTCGCAGACATGAGGCGGCGCGTCGACGAGGTGCGGCCCTTGCTTCCGGGAGGCCGCGATGCGGGTGGGCTCGATCGCCCGTGTGTTTAGGGTGCTACCGCGCTGCCGACTGCGTTGTTGGTGCCCACGCGTGTTGTTGCTTGCCGTCGCCGTTCTGCAGGTGGTGGACCCAGAGGCCCACACCAGCAGCTCGCCCTTCATCAACCGCATCCAGCAGGTGCGCGCTACGGCACCAGCTAGCTACCCAGGGTTCAGGTCAGGGCTGGGGTAACCACGGCGCGAGTAACCACCACGTTGTGGGGTGACCTGTCTTGCATGTGCGTGTGTGCTCGCCGTCGCCGGGGTGCAGTGCTTTGCCATCAAGACGGGGGCGGACCACATGCTGGACGTGGCGCGCACCGCCTTCTGCCGCGTCACCGACAAGGCAAGTCGCAATCCACAATCAGCACGGCATGCAACAACAACAACAACAACAACCCCACGGTCAGCACACCTCCCGCCATGTACACTGTAGGGGGGGGGCTCACACTATGGTGTCACGCTGTCACGGACGCACACGCGCATACTGCAGGCGCACACGCTGGCGGAAAAGTACCGGCAGGAGATGCTGGCGCATTGCGCCGCCTCACGGCCTGCCCCGCCGAGGCTGCAGCTCAAGGTGAGAGACCGCTTGCAGTGATCATACATCTCATGAGATAGCCACGCAGCACATGGTGAGAGACCGCTTGCAGCGAGATAGCCACGCAAGCTGCGCGTGCGGCATCGGGATGGCCTGCGGCAAGATGTCCTCTCCTCGCCTCCATCTCCAGCAACGCACACCTCATGTGGTTGCTCGCCCAGCGCGCTAGCGTGGGCAGCTGTCGGCTGTTGTGCTGACGCTTGCGCGTGTGCGCTCTTGCGTCTGTTGGCCATTGCCACTCAGTGACTGATCGCAGGCATGCCCCGTACACGCCAAAACAGCTGCACGTGGTTGCTCGCTCATGCACAGGCGAGCTACGCCATCTGTTAGCCCCTGCCACTGCCACACTGTTCGCAGGTGCGCCTGCAGGCGCCAAAACAGTTGCATCACGTGCTCGCTCATGCAAGGCACGCTGCGCCACCTGTTGGCTCCTGCCACTGCCACTGATCGCAGGTGAGCTACGCCGACCGCACTGGCTTCTACCTCTCCATCACGCTGGCTGAAAAGGGCGACGCCTCGGTGCTGCAGGGGCTCTCTCTGCCCAAGTGAGTGGATATGGCGCGGTGGGAACAGGGCGCTCGCACACCGGCACAGGTTGCAGCTTGCGGGCAGTAGGGGCAGTAGGGCAGCAGCCTTTAACGGAAGGAAGTTATGGGGTTCTGCTGCCGATGGTGTGCGGCTTGTGCAGGCAATTTGTGCCTCTTGAGAAGCGCAGCCGCACGGCGCTGCTCATGAGCACGCACGAGCTGCTGGCGCTCAACACACGGCTCAAGGACATGGCGCACGACTGCCTGGTGCTCACCGAGCAGGTGAGCGTTTGGCCGGGTGCACGCGCTGCGGTGCAGGTGATGTGCACGAGTGGCCTGGGATCCCAACGCCAACACAGTGTCGCTGTCGCCTTTTCTGTCGCCAGGTGATAGCCACCGCCGCCGCCAGATCGTGCGCCGGGACGCACCTCGCGGCTTCCCCGCACCTCGCGCGAGCGCTGCTCTGCCGTGCCTGCACCGCGCGCACAGGTGATGGACGGGCTGCTTCGCCATCTCGTGTCGAGTATGCACCTGCTGCTGCGCCTGGTGGACAACGTGGCGCTGCTCGACGTGCTGCTCAGCTTCGCGCAGCACGCGGCCACTGCGCCACCAGACTTCGAGTACGCGCGCCCGCAGCTGCTCGCCGAGGGACGCACGCTCAACATCGTGCAGGTGCGGGTTGCTGCAGCCTTTGGCTTCGCTAGAGCCGAGGGCGCTGCTGAGGGCATGTATGAGGACTGCGATCGAAAGCCCGGGCCGGGCGAACTGACGTGCGCGCAGGCCCGGCACCCGCTGCTGGAGCGACTGCCCGGGTGCAACGTGAGCGCCAACGACGTGTGCATGGACGGAGATTGCAGCAGCCTGCACATCGTCACCGGGCCGAACATGGTGCGCCTCGTTGGGTCGCGATTGCCGCAGTCGTCGAGGCGGACGCTCGCGGGCTGCGACCTGGTGTCGAGCTGGTGCGCGCTTGACGCCTGATTGCTCTGCAGGCGGGCAAGACGACGACGCTCAAGATGGTTGGCCTGCTGGTGGTGATGGCGCAGGCGGGTTGCCTCGTGCCCGCGCTGAGCATGCAGCTGAGCCCCGTGCGAAGGCTCTTCACGCACATGGTGCACGGCGACTGCCTCGAGAGCAACCTCAGCAGCTTCCAGGTCGAGTGCACGGTGCGTCTCGTGCTGTGCGTGGTTGTTGTGTCTGCTTGGCGGCGCGTTCGGCCGCACTCACCGAGCCGCACGCACCGGCCGCACGCACCGAGCCGCACTCGCCGCACCTGTCGCGCAGGAGCTGGCCCACATCCTCGAGAACGCGGATGAGCACAGCCTGGTGCTGATCGACGAGCTGGGGCGCACCACCTCCACCGCCGACGGCGCGGCGCTGTCGTGGGCTGCGTGCGAGGCGCTGGTCGCGGCGAGGGCGCGCACGCTGCTGTCCACGCACTTTGGCGAGCTGAGCAGGCTCGTGGGCATGTACCCGCAGGCGCGAGCGTGGCAGCTGCAGGTGATACGCTCATCGATACGCTCTCTTGCTTGTCCTTGCAGCATCCCTCTCTCCTCCGCCTCCACCAACGCCTGCACCCTGGCGTGCTGCGCCGGCCCGCCCTGCGTGCCTCTGCCTCACACACCGCAGGTGCAGGTGCAGGGCTCGCACCTCAACTACTCGTGGCGGCTGCAGCCCGTCCAGGACGCATCCCAGGCAGGGTGGAGCTACGGCCTGGCGCTGGCACGCACCCTGGGCTTCCCCGCGCACATCGTGAAGGACGCTGAGAGGTACTGCACAGTACCTGCCCTTGAAGCGCACGCAAGTGCATCAACATGGCAGCGGTGGGGGACCTAATCCTAAACTGCCCGCGCGCCCGCCTGCTGTTGACGTTGCCGCGCCGCCCGCAGGTTGGTGCAGCGCATGACGGAAGCGCAGGCAACCGGAGGCCAGGGTAGGGAGGGCGCAGGCCTGGCCAGCACATCCTCCCATCCGCTGCAGCCGGCGATGGACGTGGCGGCGCGCCTGTCCTGCCTGGCGCACCTGGTGCTGGAGCAGCTGGAGGTTCCGCCGCTGGCGGGCGAGGGCAGCGGTGGGGAGGGCGTGACGGATGAGGACGCATGCGCGCAAGCGGTGGTGGAGCAGCTGTCGGATCAGGAGTGCCGGGACCTGCTGGAGCGCATGGCGGAGCTGCAGCAGCTGGCAGTGAGAGCGTTGGAGATCTGTTAACCGTTGCTGTCCTGCCTGCGTGCACGACGTGATTGGGCCTGCTCGCCGTGAGCGTCTTGCACTTTGGCTTTCCCTCAAGCACGACACGCCTTGCACTTCCCGCCCAGTCCCGCCCGTTTGTGAATTATCACCCTTTACGATTAGCAGCTCCTAAGCACAGGACCCAGTTCGTGTGCCACCCAGTCCATCACAACTAGAAGCAACGCCAACAATCCCTGGGTCCGGACCTAGCACCTGTCCTGGTGCTTCCGCGCCAATGTCGGTCTTCAGCACTCCCTCCCAAACTCCTCGCACTCCTCCCTACGGCCTGCATAGCCCTCCACCGCAACCCATTCTGGCAAAGCGCAGCAAGTACGCAGCAAGGCGCCCACCGCCCACTATCCCCTCAGACGCAAGCAGGAGCATCTAGAGCAGTTCCTGGGCAGCACGGCTAGGGGCTCACAATCGCACAAGCACATCTCAACGACTACGTCATAGCATGGGTCTCGCAAGGCAACACGCGCGTGACGCGGTGGTGGACCACCACGATAAGTCAGGTGGCGCATACACGCATCCATCTCGGAACAGATCAGGCGGCACAGAGGCATCCTGTGGAGACCGTCGCTCACACGCTCACGCAAGCAGAGGTGTCGTGGCTTCCGCATGATAGCTGCTGCTTCGGGCAACGGGCCTTTGGCCCGGTGCTACACCAGAGAGGACGTTGGGCTTGCGCTTTGAGCAGCACGGGGCAACGTTCGTTTCTGTTCGTGTCTGCTTTAGGACAGCGTTCGATTTGTCTTGCTTTGCTTCAAGCAGAGCGCACAAGGCAGTGCGGAGACGGCAGAGAGCAGGGCAGAGCAGCGCGCATGGGTGAGGAAGAGCAAGAGAGAAGCAGTCAGGAGAGAGAAGAAGAGCTAGGTTAGGGGCAGCAGAAGTGCGGCGAACGAGTCACCACAAGCGTAAAAAGTGTGCCATCTCCAGCGCGTGCCACATAGCAAGTCCTCGCCCGCTTTTCAACGGACCAACCCACCCAGCACCATACAACAGTAACTAGCATATGACCCCCTCGCGCAAGTTCCTGCTGCACCCGCACCCACTGGAAGCAGCAGCAGGGAATCCAACCCCAAAGCCCTGCTAGCGAGCGCGAGGAGGTTCCCTCGTGCGCAAACTGCATGGCGCTTGCACGGCTCCCTCAGTGTGAGATACCTGTGAGAGCACTGGCTCGAATGGCAGTGCTGTGCTGAGCAACACTGCAAGCCCTCGGCCCCATACCCATGCGGTCAGGGCACCGGCGCGGCACAGGTGGGGTCTCTTTGAGAGAAGAACGAAGTCTGGCGCCCACAAAGAGGGAGGGACGGGGACGGAGAGAGCACGCGCCTGTGCAAGAGGGCCATGGCCAAGCACAGGGAGAGGAGAGAATGGGGGGGGGGAAGGAAGGAGAGAGCCACGCCCAGACAGGCACGCAAATGCAGGGGGAGGAGAGCATGTTCCAGGCACGCTCTCAGTACGAGCAGGGAGGAAAGAGCATTTGTTGGGTGTGGAGAGGCAGGCCACCGCTCACAGGTGAGGTGCACACCTGCCGGCGTGATCAACCGCTGGGCTCTCCAACCACACTCAGTGTGACAGGCATCATGATGTGCGCGACAGCAGCCCTCGGCACAGTGGCAACGCTGGCTGTGGGGGGCCAGGTACAGGGAGAGGAGCGCGAAAATATAAGAATCAAAGGCGAGAAAGGGGCCCCATTTCGAGTTGCTTTGCCATACCACAACAGCAGCAGCACTTTGCACTTTGCGCTGCTGATCCCTGCTGCTTTCCCCCCGCTCTCGCGTGGAGCCCTCTGTTACTCATCTCATGCCCATCGTTCCCCAGAATATAGCTGTTCTCCACCCTCAGGACCGCTCACTCTTTGTCATGCGCCTTCCACACACCCGTTGCAGAGCCGTGCTCCCACGCGCCTGGCGCCCTGCTGGCACCCCATATCGCTAGGAAACCACAATCACTTAGTAGAAGCTAGCGTGGTTATCTGTTCTATCCCATCCACCACGCTACTGCTACCGCTGCTACTGCGTGTTACCGCTACTGCTGCTACTGTTGTTGCGGCGGCAGTGGTGCTGACATGTCCTGCTGTGGCACGCCCTGCTGCTGCTGCTGCTGCACAACCTCCATTGCCGCCTGCTGCTGCTGCTGCACAAAATCCATCGCCTGCTGCCGCTGCTGCTGCTGCGGCGGCTCAACCTCCATTGCCTGCTGCTGTTGCTGCTGCATCAGCTGCAACTGGGCCTGCTGCAACAAACGCTGCTGCTGCTGCTGTTGCTGCAGCTGCTGTTGCAGCGCCTGCTGGGCCTGCAGCGGCAGCAGCTGCTGCAGCGTGGCCTGGGGGGGCAAGGCTGACAGATCAGGAGGAGGCACTACCACCCCAGGCACAGGTACTGCGCCTCCACCTGCCCTCCCAGCAGCGACGGCGGCCGCACCGAGCAGCTGGCTCGGCACGAGACCAGTGAGCGGGACGGCGGTTGTGGCGGTTGAGGCGGTTGAGGATGATGAGGCGGCGGTTGGGGCAAAGGCCATGGCGCCGGCGGGCAGTTGGAGGTCGTCATATCCTGCCTCGTAGCACTGCGAGTGGAGGAGAGTGTACGTGGTTAGGGTTTGGGTTAGGGTTAGGGTTTGGAGCGCACCAGCATGTACCATGAGGAGTGCGATGAAGGCTGGCCGTGGTGGCGGGTGGGTTGCGGCATGTTTGTGGTGCTGAACTATTGCGGGTATGGTGCGGCCTGTTGCAGCACAGTGTGCCACAGCCACAGCCAGGCACGCACCTGTAGCATGTGCAGCAGGGCCAGGCGGACCTCGGTGAAGGAGGGACGGTGCTGCGGCGAGCGTCCCATGCACCTGCAGCACGTGTGCACGCGCGCGAGATGTTAAGCACAAGGGAGCGTGTGAGAGCATGAGGCTGCTTAAAGGGGAGCGTGCAGGTGGGGCAGGCGCACAATTCAGCGGTCACCGCCACCACCAGCAGCCTCAGCCCCGGCCCACGGACGTAGCGCCCTGCAGGCAGTCCTCCAGCCCTAACCCTAGCCCTGAACCCTAAAACCCTAGCCCTGAAAACCGCGCACCTGACGGAGAGCAGCACGTAGGGCGGTGGCGTGCCTGCAATGTACTTGCCCAGCTGCTTGTTGCGTGTGTAGCCGTCGTCCTTTGGCACCCACGGCGGTAAGCAGCGGTACATGACCCACATGAGCACGCCAAAGCTGCGCGGCGCAGCAGCCAGCCAGCCAGCGGTGAGGGCAGCAGGTGGGGAGGTGTGCTAGCTTCCTCAGTCCCCAGTGATTGGCAAGTTGCGGGCCAGTGCTGCAGCAGTGCCATGAGTGACGTGGTGTGCTTGCGACGGCTGAGCACAGGAAACGAATCAAGTGGCAAGCGGCTGAGCACTGGAAAGGAAGAAACTGGCAAGCGGCGGAGCACCAGAAAGGAAGAAAGTGGCAAGCGGCGGAGCACCGGAAAGGAAGAAAGCGACAAGGTGGCGGAGCACCGGAAAGGAAGAAAGTGACAAGCGTCGGAGCACCGGAGAGGGAAGAAAGCGACAAGGTGGCGGAGCGCTCACCTGTACACGTCGCTTGTCTTGGTGAGGTGCCCGTGCTGCACCACCTCTGGTGCCACGTAGTAGGGCGTGCCGTTGGTGTAGTTGGACACGTGCGAGGCACCGGGGCTGATGGTGGTGCTCAGGCCAAAGTCTGTGATCTTGGCGACCATGCCGATGGGCGAGCGCGGCTCGGCTTTGAGCAGCACTGCGGTGAGCGGGTGAGACAGACAAGCACAAGCTGGTGTGTGGTGTCGGTGGGTGGGGAGCGCGACACGTCGTAAACGCACTAAAAAGGCACGCACCGTTCTCCGGCTTGAGGTCTCCGTGGATCACGTTCTTGCTGTGGATGTACTCCATGCCCGATGCAAGGTCCAGCAGCAGCGGCAAAATGGTGTCCTGCGTGTGCCGTGTGCACAATTGCCCAAGCGCACACAGGGTTGAGGTGTACCCATGCCGTTTGGTACGAGGTATCCCTAAAAGATGCGCCCAGCTCACGCACACAATCTGTGCACGCCTGTGTCTCACATCTTGCACAGTGAGCTGCCTGCTATGCCATGCCTGTGTGACGGCAACATGCAAGAAACGAAACGAAACAATCCGTGCCGTGTGTCTCAACCATCCACACAGGCGCCAGACCCTGCATGCCATGAGAGAGGGTCTGGCCGCAAGCCCTAGCAGCCCTCACCAGGTAGGGCGCGCCCGTCTCCTTGTCGTGCAGCACGCACTCGACCAGTGCCGCTCTCAAGGTGGCCTGGCACAGCTCCTGCAGGTGGTCATCATTGCATGGCAGGTGTGATGCTGCTGCAGCCGTGCCAGGCAGGCCTCGCCAAGCAAAGTGCATGCCAGTGCACGTTGGTTGTCTGCGGGTGTGAGGGACGAGCTGTGCTGATAAGTATCAAAGAGACCGCTGACAAAGCATCAAGAGGACGTAAGGAGACGCGGCACAGCAGCCAACAAAACATGTATGAGAATGTAACACGCAACCCACACCTGGACCAGGAAGCAGCTTCCACTGCCCCAGGTGCCCGTGCCCCCGCCACACTCACCACCCGCCTACAAGGCGCACCCCACGCCAAGCTCCGCAACCCCACTCCACACGCACCTGCACCAGATACAGCTTCCAGTCCAGGGGCTGTGCCGCAGGCAAGCACGCGCCCGCCTGCCCCGCCACTGCCGCCGCGCCGGCGCCTGCCTGTGGTGGCTTGGTGGCGGCGGCCAGCAGCGGGGGGGACACCACGGGAGTGATGTCATAGCTGTACGTGTACACCTGTGAGCGGGCGAGCGAGCGAGTGAGTGACTGAGCGGGTGAGTGAATGATTGGGCGAGTGAGAAGCACCAGGGCTGGCAAACTCTCACGCTTGCAACACCTTGCAACGACTCAGCCTACAGGTTTCCCGCCCTCGTTCCATCCACGAGCACGCGCCCAAAAGTGTCCACCGCACTCACCACGTGCGGGTGCACCATGGCCCTGCAGAAGGCCGCCTCCATGATTGCGCGCGTGCGGGGGCTGTTGGCCACCGGCTGCCCGGGGGCCTCCTCCTTGAACACCACCGTCTTGATGGCAACCTCCTGACCGCG
>QAXK01003648.1:0-13077 GCA_004335735.1 Chlorella sp. KRBP | reverse complement strand
CAAGCTACAGCACACACACACATCCTTACTTGCGCTTGCTTCCGCTGCGTGCCTCCTCCTCCTCCTCCTCCTCCTCCTCCTCCTGTCGCGCAGCCTGCGCTGGGTGCGGGCGCCTGTCCCCTGGGGCCCCAAAAGTGCACGGGCTCCCTGGGCCCGGGTGGGTACTGGTCCTCGGTCAACCTGGTTGAGAACTCTGGCTTCCCGCTCTTCCAGACCTCCTCCGCCCAGGCTATCATCAACATCAAGCAGCACATCATCACGTACGGCGCCGTCGCTGGATGTGAGTTGCTGCGTTCTGTGCGCGTGTGGGTGGGTACGGGCACATGGGTCAAGGCGGGGGGGGCGTCACACTGTTTCGGCAGCGGCAATATGCATGTCTCTGCAAGTTTGCCGCCACGCTTGTGCGCGCCTGCAGCCTTTTACGTCGACAACCAGTTCCAAAACTACGGCCCCAACTCGCCAGTCATCCAGTGAGTGCGCCCATGTCACTTTCAGTCGTCTTGCAGCCAGAGCTAGCAGACAAGCATGGTGCACTCCACCACGATGCAGCAGCTGCCCCAGCTGGTGCCCTGCTCCTGATGTCGCCATGCAGGCAGTCACCTCCCTGGAACACTGCCAACGGGCACGCAGTGACGGTGGTGGGATACAACGACGCGGCACCCGTGCCCTACTGGTGCGCGGCCACACTCCACACCCTGTTTGCCATTCACAGACTGCACTATTATCCTGCTGGATCTGTGCACCGCTGCCCTGCGCAAAGGGGGCCTGATGCTGGTGGCACCCTGGTGTAACCTGGTGCTGGCGCAGGATTGGGCAGAACAGCTGGGGCACCAGCTGGGGCCAGCAGGGCTACTTTTACATTGCCTACAATGGCACGGCGCTCATGAACATCGACTCCATGGCTTTCAACTACTCGGCCACCAACAACATCGCCGCCAACTCCAGCTTCACATCAGGTGCACCTCTCCAGCCTGCTGTTGTGGTGGTGGAGGGGTGGGATGGGGTGCTGATGCACGCACGTCTTGACCCATGCCCAGCCTGCTGTTGTAGTGGTGAGCGTACCCAGTCGCCGTGCCGCTGCCCGGAGGGCGCCCGCCCGCCTGCACCATACCGTCACACGCCACACATGTGTGCGTGCTGCGTGCTGTGCAGCGGTGATGCGCTGCGAGGCGACCTTTTACTCTGGCACCAACCAGGGTGGCACCTCGATTGACCTGCTCTCTGGCGCCATCCAGTGAGTGTGCATCCAGGTACAGGCCGCACATCAGCACCGCGCAGACACCTAGCACACCAGCACCGCACACGCGTCTGCACACCAGCACCGCGCAGACGCCTGCTTGACGTGGCCGCCTGAGCGCGCTGTGAGCTATCAATGGGCCGTCGTTTGCGTGTGGCTGCAGGGCAAACACGCCGGCGACCACATGGACGTACCCCAACCTGACCCTGACTGGCAGCGACTACACCACCTCGTCCTGGTGCGGCAAGGGTGTGGAAGCAAACCTGCAGTCGACGAGGGCGGGCAGGTTGTCCCTGTACTGACGATGCAAACGGCTCGTCGTGTGCGGCACTGCAGGGCCAACACCATCCGGTCCTACAACCTCACGTGCGCGTGTAAGAATACGGGGTCATGCTTTCAGCTCGCCCAGGGCGTCATCTGGTGAGTCAACGTGGCAGGCGCCTCACACGGCATCTTGCGCTTGCAAATCACCTGCTGCATCACCTGCTGGTGCCCCGCTGCTTGCCTGCAGGACGTACTTCCAGTTTACGGACACGACAAACACCAACCCCAACCCGTCAGGGTGAGAACATGTCAGGACGGCACCAAGTGCTTTCAGGCTGGGTGTCCTCCTGCTCCAGCTCAGTGTCACCCACGCGGCCACCATTGCCACCAGCCAAGAGCTTGGAGCTGTTGAGTGGCTGCACCGTGCAGGACGGTGGGCTTCAGTGAAACGACCTGCAACGCCGGCGTGAGCTGCGCCGTCATCGGCAACCTGCCCCTGTCCTTCCAGGCAAACGTGAGTCTGGGCACGTCCTGCTTGGATGCTGCTCACCATGCACTGTGCGGCGGCAGTGACGTGCTTGTTTGCGTGCCCTGGTACTTGCTTGTGCAGACCCAGAGCATGCTCTTCTCGTGGGCGCCTCAGTCGTCGGGCATCATTGGCAACGGCACGTTCCTCCCGCCCCCCGCCCCCGCCGCGCCAAAGCTCCCACAGCCCAGCAATTGGCTCATGACAGCCTTGGCATGTGAGTCGCGTGCGCTGCTTCTGGTGCGCTTGGCAGGCGTGTGGCGGCCCCGTCCTTCGCCTCGCATCTCAATGCCGCGCCCGTGCTGCCACTGTGCTCGCAGGTCTCGTGGTCACGGTCTTCTACATGCTGCTGCCGCAATAAAACTGCCGGATGGGATCTGATCGGAGATGTAGTACACGAAAACGGTGCCGCACACGCGCACCGTGATCTGCTTCGATATAGCTACTGCGCGACCACTGGGCACTGCTTGGACACTGCGAGCTTGCGAGCTTTACTCGGACTGCAACGAATCGTCGTCGATCGCACGATGCGCCCACCGCCAGTCTGCGCCAGCTTGCGGGAGAGCAGAGCGGCACCACGGCAGCGGCGTCGGCGCGCAGGCACGCTTGCGGCGACGCTTGTGTTCATGGGTGCGTCCTCGTGGTGCAGTGCTGCGTCCTGCCGCGCACGCATCCCAGGTGTTGTACGCAGATGCAGCACAGCGCTCGCGCGTGGCGTGGCGCGCACTGCAGGCGCGTGCTTGGCGGCGCTCGGTCCTGCAGCTGTGCTGGCGTCAGGGGATCGCCAGGTGCGTGCTCTGCGAGCAGTAGCTGCACCTCTGTGCAGAGGCGTGCCGCACAGCTATGCACAGCCATCCACGGCGTGCCTGTTGCTAATGCTCTCTGTCGCCCGCAGCTTCAACAGATCGGACCCAGCACAACAGGCTTTGGGCTGGGCGTGGTGCCGCTCCTGCTCTCGACTGAGCAGAGGCAGGCGTGAGTGTGCCTTCGCACCGTCCAGTGAGCACAGGCTGCACTTCAGCGTGTGCATGAGCCAATGCAGGCCAGGTGGGCTGCTGAATGCGTGCCGCAGGACGCTCCAGCGCGTGCAAGCGCACACGCAGCTGGTGGAGTACCTCCGGCGGGTGCGGGCCACGCGCGACAACTTGTCCGCCACGCTCTCCGGCGAGCAGCTCTTCCAGGTGGGTGCCTCGCGAGGGATGGAGGGGGACACAAGGGGCCAGCAGCCCTACGACACCGCGTTGCGATCAAATGTCACCGCTGCAGCGCCACGCGCGTCAGTGATGATGATGGTGGCGTACCGTGTACATGCAGGCCATCCGGCAGCAGTACGCCTCAGAGCTCACCCAACTGACAGCAGGCTCCAGTGCTAGCAGCAGCAGCACCACCAGCACCACCATCAGCACCCTCAGCACCACCGTGACGTCCACATCCACGTCAGCAAGCCAGCAGCTGCTGGCCCTGCAGACCTCACTCAACGTCACGGCGTCAGACACGCCGCTGCCCAGCGTGTGGGACAGCCGCACCACAGGCGTGCTATCCGCGGTGAGCAAAACACCTCCCTACAACGGGATCACTGCCGCACACATGAGTACAGCGGGCATCCATACGCAGTGGGAGATGCGCTTGCTTAAGGGACAAGCCACGCGGTGCTGTGGGCTGTTGCTGATCATTCAGGTGCGGAACCAAGGGGAATGCGGCACGTGCGTCACCTTCTCCAGGTGCGTTGGGCGCCCCATAGCATGAGCTGGTTGCGGCGCCTGGCCCACACTTCAGGATGTGTCGCCGCGCGCTGCGCATGCTGCTTGTGCCCGCAGCACGAGCTCCATGGAAGCTGCCATGGCTGCGGCCCAACAGATCAGCGGCGCCTCCATCGCGCAGCTGAGCCCCCAGGTACTGACAGGCAGGGTGTGTGGTGAGCTTTTACTAGTGCCCCCAGGTACAACAGGGCAGAATGTGTGTTTGCAGGCCGAGCTCAACACCTGCTGCAGCTACCTGGTGGTGTGCACCGCTCAGCAGGGCACAAGAGGGCGTCAGTGCCGCTCACCCATGTGCTGTGCCCGGAGCCCGCCTGCTGCCTTGCGTGCGCCCCCAGTGGCTCTACTTCTGCTCAGGCATCACCGCCAACATCACGTGCAGCAGCGGGATGAACCTCGTCAACACGGCGTCGGTGAGCTACCGCAGTTTGCGCCTTTGCTTGCTTTAACTGCCATGGTGCTTTAACAGCACTTTGACTGTCACCAACAACTGTGCTAGCATTTGCTGTGCTGCCCGTCCACATTGCAGTACGTCCCCACCATCGGCATCCAGTACGACTCGTGCTTCCCCTACAGCGTGAGCAGAATATGCAGCAGCGACCCGCCTGCGCATTGTAGCAACCTGTTTGATGGAGCGCATCCACATGATGATGCGGGATCACTGTCCGCGTGTGTGCCTCCAGCCGTCGTCCGGCTCCCTCGCCTGCACCAGCCCCACCTGCCCAGGCGCACTGGGACCTAGCGGCACGTGAGTGAGGGATGACACGTTCTGCTCTCTGATGCACCTTACACACGCTGCCATGGTGCTGAGGGCTGTGCAGGGCACATGCCAGGGACACCAAGCCTGAGGGTGGATGGGCATGTCACGACGAGCAGGTAGTGTTGCGCTGCCGTTGTGGTGTGCAGGTGGACACAGAGCAACTACCTGGAGAACGTGCAGAGCCCTTTTGCCACCGACACTTATGCCCAGGTGAGAGCTCTGAGCATGGTTGGTGGTGTGCTGCCCCCGCCAAGGCCTGACCTCCTAGGACCACTCACTCACATCCTCGCGCCTGTGCTGCTCCTGGCATGTTGAACCACAACCTGCATCACGTGCAGGACCTCGTCAACGTCAAGCAGCACATCATCACGTGGGGCAGCGTGGCCGCAAGTGAGAGCCGGGCAGCAGTGCTGCTCGCTTGGTTCCAGCGCCATCCGTGTCGGGCATTCGGCTCACCCTGGCACTGCTGTGCATCTTGCCCGTGCAGCTTTTTTTGCGGACACTGGCCTGTACGCCTACTCGAGCGGCATCCACCAGTGAGTGTGGCCCACGCCACCTGTTCTGTGCCCCACAGCGTGCATGTCGCCCGGCCAGCTGAGCATGCGCTGCTGCTGTTGGGGGCTGCTCGTCCCGTGCTGCAGGCAGACCAAGCCGTGGAACACCAACGGGGCCCACGCCGTGTCAGTGGTGGGCTACAATGACACCGGGGCGTACTGGTGAGCACTTAAATGTGCCGGCGTCTGCTGCCACCGTGACGGCCACATGTTGTGTCGCCTGCAGCCGACCAGCCGTCTGCCCTCACTCACTTGCTCCTGTGCGTGCCCAATGTCCGGCTGTGCGCAGGATTGTCAAGAACTCGTGGGGCAGCAGTGAGTGGACCTCTGGGGCTGTGGAGCGGCATGTGCCACAGACCTGCCCTCGTGCGGCAGGGAGCAAGCAGCGCCAACATCCTTGCGCTGCCTTGACCTGCGTGCGCGTGCAGGCTGGGGCCTCAGCGGCTACTTTTTGGTGCGTGTGCCCAGGACTGCTGCCGCGTCGGCGTGCACACAGTCTGTCGCCCATCAGCACGTCAGCCTTCACCTAGCGGGGGGCTCCCACTAGGATGTCACGCTGTCACGCATGTCACGCCGTCACGTCTCCCTTGTCACGCCTTTGAGGTGTCACGAGCGCCCACACCATACCAGCACCGTCTGACGGCCATGAGAGATGGTGGTAGGCCCATGGCGCTGGTGTGCCGCTGCGTGCATGTGCGCAGCTTGCATACGCCGACACGGCGCTGCTCACAATGGACGGCGTGGGGTTCAAATACTCGACCGGCAACCCCGCACCGGGGCCAGCCTCAACCACATTCAGCACAGGTCAGCCACAAAAGTGGGGCGTGGTCCCCTGCCTGGAGAGTCACGGTGGCTGCATCGTGCCGCACCGCCGGCGCATGCGGCAGACGTCACATGCACTGCTCACTCCTCCCTGCGCACGTGTCCTATGTGCATGCAGCAGCCATGCGGTGCGTCGTCACCTTTTACTCTGGCTTTGGCTACTCTGGTGACTCAGTCATGCTCACCTCTGGGGGCATCCAGTGAGTGGTGGTGGGGGCTATAGGTGGGGTGCCTGCGGCCAGTGAGCAGCACACCTTGGCTACTGAGCCGGTGCCTGAGCTGAACCTAAAGAGTGCGAGCTGCACTCCAGAGCGCAGCGAGGGTCAATGCGTGTGTCCTGTCAGAGAGCCTCAGGGCTGACACTGACTGTCACTGGTGTGTGTTGTGCGCTGCCCACCCAAGCAGGATCAACACGCCGAGCACCCTGTGGACCTTCCCTAACCTCACCTTGACGGACAGCGACTTCAACACCACATCCTGGTGCGGCACACGAGAAAGGGGCCGCAGCATGTTGCCTCGCACATGGGTGTGGGAACATTCATGAGGTCAGCTGCGCGTGTGATGCCACCGCAGGGCCAACACCATACGCTCCTACAACTTCACGTGCTACTGCCGCGACACGGGCAGCTGCTACCAGGTGGCCCAGGGCGCCACGTGGTGCGTGCCCGTGCCGTGCCCGCCAATTGCAATGCGGTGCTGCTCCTCCCACTGGGGTGGTGCCCTGCGGCGGTATAACCTCTCTGGCTCAAACGGTGCACCGTGGCCGTGGCCGCAGGACGTACTACAAGTACACAGGGCTTTCTGACACGGTGCCCAACCCCTCCCAGTGAGTGTAGGCGTTGCTGTGTGATGCTCACCAGCTCCCACAACGCCTGAAATGAGTAAATGCCTTCTCGCTGCTGATCTTTGGTGCCGTTGCGTGACGTCTGGCTGCCCTGATGTGCAAGTGGCATACCAGCACCACAGTTTGCTCAAATATTGTGCTGCCCTAACAAACACGCAGGTCGGTGACCTTGAGCTCCGCCACGTGCTTTGGCGGCGCCCTGTGCACCGTGGCCGACAACATGCCGGGCGACTTTGCAGCCCAGGTGAGGCAGCGGCTTCAAGCGGCTCCCCACTCTGTGTCCAGCTTGTTCAGCAGCACGAGGGGCATGATCATGCGTCACCCTTACTGCTGCCGGCCGCAGACCCAGAGCATGGTCTTCACGTGGGTGCCGCAAGCGTCGTCGGGCCTCACAACCGGCCTCTCCCCGCCACCTCCTGGGACGAGCGCCGTGCCCCCGCCGCCCACACCCGCCGGCCCCAAGCCGCCCGCACCAGACAGCTGGCTCATGACAGGCCTCATCTGTGAGTTGCGAGACTGTGCTGTGGCTGCCCCGCGCACAGTGAGCCCCACCTGATCCGCCCGGCGCCAATGTGTGCCTGCAGGCCTCGTGGTCACAATGTTCTACATTGCGCTCCCCCAAGAGTGACGACATCACTCGTGAATGACGCCATCCGTCGGGAAGACCGAAGAGACTGAAGCCTTCTGCATATTTTGTACGCACCCCATAAACCTGCTGCGCCCGACACGTGCGCGACCGGGTGTACGTTGCGGCGTGCGATGATTGACGTTGGGCAGCACGGCCCTCCTGAGAGGCCTGAAAGGCAATAATGCACCATCCTGTGGACCGGACCACTGCTGTGCGTCAGATGAGGGCGCACATCACAGACCCTCATCCGCAACCGAGCAGCGCGACGGCACGAGCACACACGACAGGATCGATGGTGCCCCAGCCACCAACCCCGCAGCGTTCGTGAGCAGCTTCTCGCGCGAGAGGAGCACGAGGCTGGATGGAGCGATACGTGTTCGAGAGCAAGGTCGCCGAAGGCGCCTATGGCGCCGTGTGGCGCTGCGTGGACAAGGAGTCCGGCGCCGTGGTCGCCGTCAAGAAGCTCAAGGAGCCTCCGCAGAGCAAGCAGGTGCGGGGTGGCTTCGCATCCGCGGCAGGAAGGCGCAACACCAGCACCTCCAGCACCGCGGTCTCGCCACGCTGGTAGCAGCTCCATGAACAGCAGCAAACCATGCAGCAGCTGTGCGCCAAGAGAGGGCCCTCTCCAGCCAGTTTACACGTCACGCATGTCCCGCTCTGCGACATGTCCCGCCGCGACCCACAGCTCCACAGCTGTGGAGCTCCACAGCGCCACAGCAAGCTGACAGGCGCAGCTGTTACTGTTGGCCGTGCTATCAATGGTGGCCGCAGGATGCGGACTTTGCCATGCGCGAGGTTCGGCTCCTGCAGCAAATCAGCCACCTGAACGTGGTGCGCATGATTGAGGCCTACCAGTCGGCCTCTGGACGCCTCTATCTGGTTTTTGAGTACGTGGACTCGACCGTGCTGGCGCTGCTCAAGGCGTCGCCGCAGCCAGGCCTGCCGGTCAAGCAGGTGCAGAGCATCATGTGGCAGCTGGCGCGGGCGCTGGCGCACCTGCACAAGAAAAAGGTAAGACCAGGGGCTCTGTGGCAAGGGGTAGTGGGCCCTGAGAAGGGATCCAGGTGGCTGGTGCGGCAGGCAGGCGATACACTCGGGCTCGGGTTCCGGTGCCATGCCCTCACACTCGCGTCAAGGTGCTCCGGAGCAGCAGGGAGGCAACGGGCACGCCAAGACGACCCATGGACACTGCAGCCACTCAGGTGCCTGCTGGCGCATCGCCACGCAGATCATCCACCGCGATATCAAGCCCAGCAACATCTTGCTGTCCATGACGGAGGGGCAGCTGCCTCTGGTCAAGCTGTGCGACTTTGGCTTTGCGCGGCCCTTTGCCATGGGGTCAGAGACGGCGGCGCAGTATACCACGTGAGCAGGAGGCGTGTTTCCTGTCGACCATTGCGTAGGCAGCAGCACCAGCAACAGCAGCAGCCCCTCCTGGGCAGGTGCCAACAACAGCGTGAGGTGTCCGCTTGCTGCCAGCCCTCCCTAAACCTAGCTTCAGCCTGCTGCAGCCCTACCTAAACTTAGCTCCGCCCCGCTCTTGCACCGCCCCCCTCCTTGCACGGTGCAGGTACGTGGTGACGCGTTGGTACCGCCCACCAGAGGTGCTGGTGGGAGACACGTACGGCCCGCCGGTGGACGTCTGGGCCTTTGGTGAGCAGCTGCTGCTGCTGCTGCTCCCATGCTCTGACAGCGCACAGGGCAGGGCACGCTGACCGCGCAGCTTGCATGCAGCATGCAAGCAACAAGCAGGAGCGTACCTGGGGCCTCCGCATAGGGCGTGGTGCCAAAACAAGCAGGCTGCTAAGGAGAGGGAGGTCAGTGGGCGGCAGCGCGGCGAGGATGTGGCCACTAAGCTGCTGTGGGCGTGCTGCGGTGTGCGTGGTGCTGCAGGTTGCATCTTCGTTGAGCTGCTGACGGGCAAGCCGCTGTTCCCTGGCAAGACTCAGCACGACCAGCTGTACCTGGTGCTCAAGGCGGTGGGGGCGCTCACCGACAGACAGGTGCGCCACAGGTTGCACACACGGCGGGAGAGCTGCGTCGCATGGGCGGTTGGTGGGCGGTGGCGCTTGGGCAGGCAGCCAGGGCGCTTGGTGCAAGTGACATCGACCACACCTGCCGGCCCACGCATGACCACACCTGCCTGCCCACGGTGTTGCTCACGTATGACCACACCTGCCCACGCATGACCACACCTGCCTGCCCACGGTGTTGCTCACGTATGCACAAACCACGCCCATGCTGTGCTGCACAGGCCAAGGTGATGAAGCTGGACTCGCAGTTTGCGTGCTTCAAGCCGCCCTCCAAGAAGGACCAGGTGCCGCTGGAGCAGCTACTGGCGCCCTTCAGCGCGCAGATGATGGAGGTGGCCATGGCCTGCCTTCAGCCGGACGCCAGCAAGCGCGCCACGGCGGAGCAGCTCATGCAGCTCGAGTTCTTCCACGGCGTGCAGGACGCGCTGCCGGCAGTGGTCAGGTGCGGTTGCGGTCACAATCATCAACATTATTGGCGTGCACGACAGGTGTCATGACGCTGCAGCCGTAAAAAAAGATCGCCAGGCAGGCCTGGCCAAGCAAAGCTCACGCCAGTGCGCGTTGCAGCGGGCACATGTGGGGCCCTGGATGGAAGCCAGTTGGGTGCGAGTGGCAGGAGGGTAGCATCAGGTGCTGCTTGTGATGGGCAGGTGGGGCTGCAGTCCCTCTCGGCAGGTGTGGAACTGCCGGCACCCTAACCCTACACCCTCATCATGCATTGCAGGGCGGACCTGGAGCCGGGCGAGCTCCCGGCCGACGACATCGCCGCCCGCCTCAACCAGATCCGCGGCACCCTCCAGGCCGCCATGGCCAGCGCGGGACCCACCTCGGCCTCCTCCGCAGTCACCACCACCACCTCCCTCACCACCAGCAGCGCGCACACGGCGCCGCCGCGTGACGACCCGTCCGCAGCCCCCGCCAAGCAAACCACCTACGGCGGGCCGCCGTCGCAGACGGCCCTCTCCTCCTCTTCCGCCACCGCCCAGGCCGTGCCGCAGTCACCCAGCCTGCAGGGCAGCACCCAGCCCGCTGCAGCGGCGGCGGCAGTGGTGCGCACGGCAGCCCCTCCCCAGCACCGTGGTGGCGGCATGCCCTCGCTGAGTGCCGCGCAGGATGGAGGTGGCAAGCCGCCTAGTGGCCTGCCTCCCGCGCCGGCAGTCCCGCAGCCGCACCCGCCGCTGGTGGGGCCATCGCACCGACGCCACCTTAGCAACGGGGAGGGCGTGCAGGACAGCTTCACTGGCAACTCCACCACAGCCGCCACAGCAGTCCAGCACGCTGCTTCACACGGTGCCACTGGTGGCACCGGGGCGGCATCAGGCACGGTTGCCACGTCTCCCTTCCGCCACGCCGCCCCCACGCGCACGCTGGACTACAACGCATCGCTGGGCCCCCACCACCGCACGCAGCAGCAGCCCATCAACCACCTCACCCACCACCACCAACACCACCCTCAGCAGCCGCTACTCCAGCCTTTGGACCACTACGCCACCACCACCACCACCACCATCACCACCGCATCGCAGTATGCGCCGCACCCGCACCCACCGGCCCAGCACCCGCAGCCCTCCTACCCGCCCGGCGGCATCAACCACCTCGCCTTCCTGCAAACCGCCGCCACCACCCTCAACCACCACCAGCTCCCCGCCCATGCGCCAAACCACCACCACAGCAACCACCTCAACTACCCGCACCTGGCCTTGGGTGGGCTCACCGCTGACCCTCCATCCGCCTCCAAGCGCGCCACCTGGCACGGCGACCCTGATCCACTCCTGCTCAGCCACCACAACCACAGCCACAACCACAGCGGCGTGACCAGCAACGGCCACCTCGACCTCCTGCTCAACAACAACCCGCCCAGCTCCAAGTCAGGCTCGCACGCGCACTTCCTCTCCGCTGCCGCCAGCCACGCACCGAGCCACAGCGGCGCCGCCCCAGGCGAGCCTAACAACGGCCTCACCACGACGGGCGGTGGTGGCGGCGTCAACGACAACAGCGGTGCGCTGCTGCGGCACCACTCGTCCACGCTGATGCGCCGAGACTCCGCCACCCGGGCCACCGACCTGGACTCGAGCCTGGGCGCGCCGCTGGAGCGCGGGTTGAGCAGCACCAGCAGGGGCGCTGGTGGCGGGAGCGCGCTCGGCGGCGGCGGCGGCGGCCTGCTGTTCAACGTGGCGCGGAGGTCGAGCACACACTCTGGCGAGGACGCGCAGCACGCGCTGTCGCCCTCGGGCGGAGCGCCGCCGCACTCGCGCGTGCCGAGCGGGTTCCCGCAGGCCGACCACGCGTCGCAGAGCATGACGACCGGGCCAGAGGACCCGCTGTATGGCAGTGGGGCGTACGTGCCGGTGGGCGCCTATGGCTCTTCGCCGCCGCTGTCCAACAACCCGCACCAGCACCAGCACGGCGGGTCAGGCGGGGCGTACCATCATCAGCACGCGGGCGACGGGATGGGGGTGATGGGCGGATGGGACCTGCACCCACACGGTGCTGCCGCAGGTGGGCAGTACCGGCAGCACTATGGGCAACTGACGGGCGGGAGCGGCAAGCTGGACGTGGGAGCGGGGCAGTATGAGCAGCAAGGGCAACAGTATGAGGCTGGTGGGGAGGTGGGTGTCCACGGGGGCCACGGGCTGCTGCTGTCTCCCTCACGCGCGGCGCAGCAGCACGCCGCTGGCGCCCGCGCGGGTGGTGCTGGTGGTGGTGGTGGTGGCCAAGGGAGCTTTGCCAGCGGTGGCAGCAGCAGCAGCAGCAACGCGGCTGGGATGCTGTCCCGGGCGCAGCGCACCAGCGAAGGCGGCGGGGGCCTTGGTGGTGGTGGTGCACCTGGCGGCGGCCACGCTGCTGGTTCGGCGTTCTCCTACGGGCATGCGGGGGGCGGTGCTGCTGGTGCAGGTCCAGCGCCAAGCGGTGGCAGCAGCAGCACGATCTCTGTGCTCCAGGCGCTGGACAAGGCGGCGCACCGTCTGTCCAAGGCTGCCAAACTCATCAACAAGCTTCCGCCGGCGGGCAGCAGCCTGTTTTCTACAGCCCCAGGTAGCAGCGGCACCGGCAGCGGCCTGTCTGAGCCGACTCACCAGCAGCAGCAGCAGCATCACCAGCAACGCAAGTCAGGGTCACATGGTGCCGTGGCGGTCCCCTCCCTCGCCCTGCCTTCGTTTGGCGCCGGCAGCGGTGCGTCAGGTGGGGCGGGTGGGGCGGCGGGCGGGCCGACAAGCGGCGGCAGCAACAACAACACCATGAGCTCCACCACTCAGGGCAAGGTGGGTGGCAGTCTGCAGCCCACACCACGCTCCACCTTGACGGGCAGCGCTGGGCCGTTGGACGCCCTGCTCGCGGAGCCAAGGCTGCAGTCGCGTGTGTCGGGCAACGGCAACAACTTGGGGCCGAGCAGTCGGGACCAGGTCAACTTGCTGCCCGCGCTGGGTGGTGGTGGAGGCCAGCGGATGGGGCATGTGGGCGGACCTCAGGGCGGTGGGGCGGCGGGGGCGCAGCAGGGACTGGTGGTGCAAGGTGGTTCGCTGGAGCGTGGCGGTGGTGGCGGGGCGGCGGCGGCGGCACAGCAGCAGCAGCAGCAGCAGGGAGGTGGGGTGGGAGGGTCGGAGAGGAGCAGCGGTGCGCACGCCGTGGTGGCGGGGGGCGGGGGCGGCGG
>QAXK01003645.1:0-12609 GCA_004335735.1 Chlorella sp. KRBP | reverse complement strand
TGCTGCTGTTGCCGATCCTGGGGCCGCCTCGGCGGCAGCAGTACCACCCGCTGTGCTGGCAGCAGCATAGGCGCCCCAAGGGGCCTGCACCAGCTCCCAAGGGTCTTCAGACGCCCCGTTGTCGCTGCCGCTGCCTCCCGCGTCATCTTCGCTGCTGCAGTACCCTGCCAGGTCGAAGCTCTCCTCTGGGCCCAGCTGCCAGGAGGACTCGAGGTCGGTGTTGTCGCAGGGCTCGTACCCACCACCGCCCCTGAGACGCAAAACAGCAGGCAGCTCCTCTGACGCCCCCCAGTCGCAGCGCCACATGCAGCTGCCGGCACCTGAGCACTGACAGCAGCAGCAGTCGCCCTCACAGCAGTGCTCCTGGCTGGGATCCCAGCTGTGTGTGGGGCAAGTGCTGCCACGGTCGTCACCCTCTGACCAGGTCTCAAGCCCCGCACCACCTTGGAGGCGAAGCACATCATCATCTGCCCCAACAGCCTCCCGGGAGCTGCCAGCCGGCAAACCTTGCTGTGCTGCGCTTTCTGTGCTGTGCTGCGCCCTTGGGCACCCCACTGCATCCCCAGCCGCTGCAGCAACACCGCTGTCATCGCCTGCATTGTCGTCAAACATCAGCTGCCTACTGAGCCCATCCAACCCAGCACCACTGTCCCCTGACGTCCTCGGCTTGCTGCCAGTCCGCTCACAGGTTGGTGCGAGCAGGTCGCTGTCAGCCTCAGACCCCTCGAGGTCGATAACGTCTGCACCAAGTGACAGAAGCTCTGACAGCATAGGTGACAGGGCAGACTCGGGTGTGGCCGTCCCCGCAGGCTTGCTGTGCTGTATGGGCGTCGCGGCAGCTGCATCCTCGTGAGGAGTGGGGGCACCCTGCGCTGCATGAGCTGCCTCGCCAAGCTGCTGCAGCTGCTGCTGCTGGAGCCAGGGGAGGTGCATGTCCCTGCTGCGCTGCTGCTGCTGCTGCTGCTGCAGGGCACGCTGCTGCTGCAGCAGCACCTCCTCTGACAGCACCACTGCAGGCTGCTGGGGCACTGTGTCATCAAGTGACTGCTCATCTTCCGGACCAGCAGCTGCAGGCTCTAGGGCAGCTGTGGTTGTTGCTATGGCACCAGTGGTAACGGACCGGCTGCTGCCAGGCTGGCTAGGCTTGCTGGGAGCATCGTGCTGCTGCTGCTGCTCCTGTTCTGTGGGTCCCTGTGACAGCAAGACGGGGCTATCCCCTGCTACAGCACCTGCAGCGAAGCTGCAGCTGCCAGCATCACCAGGCTCCCCCTGCTGCACGTCAGCACCATCAAGCATCGCACCCCGCTGCTGCTGTTGCTGCCTCTTCTTCTGCCAGGAGCCGAGGCTAGGGGGTGTGGCTGAGGCTGCGAGGCTCCTGACGGTCGCTGCTGCTTCTGCGGGGCTGAGGCTCCTGCCAGCGGACATGGCTGCTGCTGCGGCGGCCTCTGCGCTGTCAGTCGCTGACGCTGCTGCAGGGGCCGCTGCTGCTGCAAGTGGTGTGACAAAGCCAGCGATGACATCATCACCAGCACCACCACCATCACCAGCAACAACCGCCTGCTCCATGGCCGCCCTTTCGCCAGCTGCCGCTGCTGGCGTCAGCAAAACGCCGGAGCCATCAGCTGCACTCACACTGACAGCCCTGGTTACTGCCTGTGCAGCCTCAAACGCGCCAAGCGGCACTGAAGGGCCATCCAGGACACCCTCACTGTCCTCGTACATCAAGTTGCGGTACACAGACACAGGTGTGGCTGTCGTGGCTGGGCTGCTGCCATCCAGTGCTTCTCTGCCTGCTGCTGTGGGTGTGATTGAGGGTGAGTCAGCAGGCACGCTGCCAGCAGCAGCAGCAGCAGCAACATCAAGGGCCAGTGGTCCACTAGCAGCCCCCGCCGCAGCAGCGGCGGCTGCGTGCTGCTGCTGCAGCCGCCGCAGCTGCAGGGCTGTGAGGGAGTCTGTGAGTGACACCAGGCCTGAGTGGCTGCCTTGAGAGTCAGCATCATCATCTGAGGCATCCGATGCATCATCACTGCCGCCTGCAGGGGCGCCAGGTACTGCTGCACCGCCAGGAGTGGTGGCACCGCCCGCGGCGGCCGCCCTGCTCTTGCGTTGCTTCCTGGGCGTGTTGTACAGGCTGTTGTCGAACACAGCACTGTCCCGTATGCTCCACACCGCGCTGCTGTGCAGGCTGCCGATGCCGACGGCTGTGGAGTGGGAGGTCCGCTGCGCTCCGCGCACCAGGGCGGCAGCTGCTGCCACGCCGCCGGGCATCCTGCTGCCCATTCGCCGCTGCTGCTCAGGAGAGTCGTCCTCCTCTGGGAGCTGCAGCTGCAGCTGCAGCTGCTGCTGCTGCGCTGAGGCTGCTGCGTTGCTGGCTGAGTATGTTGGTATGGCACCCGCAGCACCCTCCATGCCCCCACCATGGCTGCCTAGTGCATTGAAGAGCCGCATGGCTGCGTCTGCAGCATTGCCAGACACTGCAAACCTGCTCGCACTGCCCACACCAGCCCCTGATACCCCACCAGAAGCACCAGACGATGACGCGGGCATGGGCTCGTAGTACACCACCCCCGCCCATGCTGCCGCGACGAAAGACGGTGAGTCGAGGCTCACTGTCCGCAGCAACCGCCCAGCTGAGCTGCCGCCCTGGCCGGCACATGCTACTGACCCTGCTAGCTGCCCTGGAGGTGCAACATGGAACCCTGCAGCCCCACCATCCGCCCCAGCTCCTTCTGCCACCGCCCCTGCAGCATCAACATTGTGCTGTGCCTGGCCCTGCTGTCCCAGGCTGCCCCTGAAGGGGCGGCAGCCTGTGCTGTTGGGCTGTGAGGGTGGGGTCGGGTCGTAGCTGCCACCAGCTGCTGCCGCCGCGCGGAACGAGGGTGAGTCCAGGCTCGCGCAGCGGACAAGGCGGCTGCCGGAGCTGCCGGGGGTGACTGCTACTGCTGCTGCTGCTGCGTTGAACCGCGTCAGCATGCTGCCTGCTGCTGGTGTGCTGTCCGCAGCCGCCGCCGCTGCCGCAGTCATGTCACCGAAAGGTCCAGTGGCGTCAGGGTGGGCGGGTGTGTCTGCAGCAGGGCCCACTTTGTGGGGCTCAGGGCGCCACAAGCCAGCCGAGAGTGGGCTGTATGCAGCCGGCAGCAGCCCAGCCGAGTTCTGTGCTGACACCCTGCGGCTGGCCCCCACTGACCCAGCGCTCGCCTCCAGCCCTAACCCCTGCTGCATGACCTGCACAGCAGAGTGCTGCCCTGGCAGCATGTTGAGTG
The DNA here is from genome assembly GCA_004335735.1 of Chlorella sp. KRBP. Classification (NCBI taxonomy): domain Eukaryota; kingdom Viridiplantae; phylum Chlorophyta; class Trebouxiophyceae; order Chlorellales; family Chlorellaceae; genus Chlorella; species Chlorella sp. KRBP. The sequence goes on along the minus strand of QAXK01003645.1, from coordinate 9,346 downwards.
ACTTGCTGGACAGCTGTGGGCCAATGTCAATGGTGACGCTGTACCCTGGCATGCCAGCCGAGCCCAAGCCGGCCATAGGGTTGATGCTGAAGGTGGCGGGGCCTTGGCCGCCCTGGAGTGACATGCCAGGCTGTCCTGCTGCTGCTGCTGCTGCTGCTGCTGGCAAGCCGTCGTAGCCACCGGCAGCACCCTGGTAGTGCCTGCAGGGGCTCACAAAGGGTGTGGCCCCAGGGGAGGTGAGGCTGGAGGTTGCAGGGCTTAGGAAGGGTGCCATGAACCCTAGGGCCTCCTCCAGGTCATCCCGCAGCTCCTGCATCTGTTGCAAGTTGAGGGTGTTTGCAGCATTACATGAATGTCAGCATCTTCACCAGCGTCACACCCATCACACAAAGCACCCACACATATGTATTGGTCAATTATAAGCGGCCACCCTATTGCAGCTTAGAACAGGTGTCCCGAACTGGTTCCCTAAGGCTACAACAGTACAGTAGGATGCAACGGAGCATGTGACACTATGGCACCTTCAATGGTGGCCCGGTTGTGTTCAACAATCCTCACCTGTTTCTCAGCTCCTGCAGCATCAGCTGCAGCAGCTGCAGCATCTGCGCCTGCCTTCGTCACTTTTGTCCCCAGCTCATCCACCCGCGCTTGCAGCTGCTGCAGCTGCTGTGCGCTCTGGTCCTGCTGCTGCCTGACATCCGCCACCAGCCGCTGCCGCTGCTCCTGCTGCTGCTGCATGCCCGCCAGCAGCACCTGCTGCTCCTCCTGATGCTTTGACAGGGCCTGGACCTTTTCGGTGCCCTGCTGCAGCTGCGCCTGAACGTTGCACATCAGGATGATCTGCTGGCGTTGCTTCTGGCCAATGTCTGCCAGCTGGGATGCGTGCTGGCTGCTGGCGATGTCAAGCTTGGACAGCAGGCTGTGCTGCTGGTCTTGGTGCTTCTGCAGCCGTTCCAGGATGCCCTGCTGCTGCTGCAGATCCTTCGCCTGTTGTGCAGTGCTGCTGGCTAGCATGAGGTGCTGGTCCTGTGCACCCTCCTGGAGCTGCGTCAGCTTGCTGCCTAGGTCCTGCTGCAGATCCTGGGTGTGCTGTGCCAGCGCCTGCTGCCACTGGCCGTCCTGCTCCTGCACTTGCAGCCGTACTGCCTGCAGCTGTTCCTGGAGCTGCTGTACTGCCTCTGCAGTTGCGCCGTCCGGCTGCTCCTGCAGCTGCTGCACCTGGCTTTGCAGGCGTGCTAGCTTCTCTCGAGCCTCAGCAAAGAGACCAGAATGCTGCTGCAGCTGTGACTGCACGGCATGCAGCTGCTCACTGAGCTCCTGCTGCAGACCCTGCTCCAGTTCCTGGTCAACCTGCTGCTGCTGGGCAGCCCGGGCCACAGCCTCACGCTGCTGCTGCTGCTGCAGCATCGTGAGCTCTGCCTGCAGCTGCTGCAGCTGCTCGCCTTGCTGGTCTGCCTTGCAGCCATGCTGCTGCGTCTGTTGCTCGATAAGCTCGCGCAGCCGCTTCTGCTCCTGCTGGGTACTGTCCAGCTGAGGCTGCAGCTCCTGCAGCTGCTGCTGCAAGTGCTTCAGGCTTCTCAGGCTTTCCTGCTGGTGCTGCTGCTGCTGTTGCAGGTGCGCCTGCTGTTCCTGCAGCGGCAGCAGGCCCTGGTCGGCCTGTTGCTGCTGCCACTGTGCTGTGTCTGCCTTGTGTGCAGCCAACATCAGCTCGAGCGCCTGCAGCTTCTCATCCAAGCTATGCACTTCAGGCAGCACCTGCGCTGCGCTCTCTGAGGCCTCCTTCCGCAGCTCCTGCTGTGACTGCGCTGCATCTGCTGTCAATGCATCCAGCTTTTGCTGCAGCTGCTGCTGCCCTTGCTGCACCTCCTGCAGCTGTGACAGCAGCTGAGACTCGCTGCTGGCTGACTTTGCTCCCACCTCCTGCAACTGCTGCTTCTGCCCATCGCATTGAGAGCTGACGTCAGCTTTCAGGGCATCAAGGTGATCCTGCAGCTGCTGCTGGGCCTGCATGCAACCCTGCACTTGAGTCATCAAGCTTGCCTGGCTGTCAGAGGCTTGCTGCTGCAGCTCTGCGATCGCTGTCTGCAAGCTGCTGAGTGCTGAGGCCTTTGCTTCGCTGCTTGCGGCATGTGCGTGGTGCTGGCCTTGCAGTGCAGCCAGCTGTGCTGGCACCTGCTCTTGCTGCTGCTGCATTTGCTGCATTTGCTGTTCGACCTGCTCCACCTGCTGCCGAAGTGCCTGTAGCTGCGGTTGCTGGTGAGCCACAGCCTCTAAGTGACTGTCAAGCCTGCTGCACAGCTGTGCCAGCTCGTGCTGGGCCTCGACAAGCTGCTGCTGCAGCTGCTCCTTGGCCCATTGCTGCTCCTGCAGGTGGCTGCTGTGCTGCTGCAGCTCTGACCCAAGGGATTGCACCTGCTCTTGTAGCTCAGTGTTAAGCTGTGCAAGGCTGCTCTCTAGCTGCTCCTGCAGCTCCTGCTGGGAGTTTCGCATGTGCTGAATCTGCTCAGAGCTTTCGTCAGCGGCCTGCTGTGCAGCAGCAAACCTGGCCTCTGTTGCTGCCTGCGCATCCTGCAGCTGTACCCCAAGCTCTTGCTTGGCATCCAGCAGCTGCTGCTGCAGCTCATCCACGCGCAGCGGCAGGGGCTCGAGCTGCTGCTGCAGGTGCTGCTGTAGCTCAGCGCGCAGCTCAGCAGTACTGGTGGCTGCTGCTGCTGACTGCTGCGCCTGTTGCTCTGCCACGGACGCCATCAGCAACTCCACCTACAACAGACACATAGGGGGCAGCACAGCATCACCATTTAGCACCACTCTAGCAGCAGTGAAGAAGGTTTATCAGCAGGCCTTCCCAAGCTGCAACATGGGATGTAAGTGGGAACCCCTGCCTGCCTGTTGTACTCACCTTTTCAAGGGCCTCGGCTGCAGCAGCCTCAGTACGCCCTGCAGCAGCCTTCATGGAATCCTCCCAGATGACCATGTCGCCCCGCAAGCCCTCCGTGCTCTGCAGCCTGTCACCCAACTCCTGCAGGCCATTCTGCAGGTCCACCCGCAGGCTGAAGATCACCCCTGCCTGCTCATCTGCCTGGGTGCTCTGTTGAGTCAGCTGCTCCTTCGCTGACACAAGCTGCTGCTGAAGTTCAGCGACAGTGCCTGCCAGAGCGGCATTCTGTGCCAGCTGCTGCTGCAGAGCGGTAAGCTGTGCCTGATGCTGGTCCTGTACGGCAGACACTGCTGCACAAGCAGCCACGTGCTGCATCTGCTGCTGCTGCTGCACCTCTGCGCCGGCAGCTGACAGCTGCTGCAGCTGCTCCCTGCACTGGTCAAGTGCGCTGGCTGAAGCAGTGGCAGCCAGTTGCTGTGCATGCTGCTTGACCTGTTGCTGGAGCGCTGCTAGGTGCACTGAAGCCTCTTGTAGCTGTTGCAACAGAGTGTCATGTGCCCCAAGCTGCTGCTGCATCTCCAGCAAGCTAGCCTGCTGCTGCTCGTTCTGCTGTTGGACCTGCACAAGCTGCTGAAGCTGCTCCTCTGCTGCGGCAGCGTGCGCCTGCTGCTGTGCCTCGTACTGCTTGCTGGCAGCACTTGATGCGGCGTCATTCTGCTGCCGGCTGGTTGTGAGCTGTTGTGCAAACTGAATGACATCAGCCGACTGCTGCTCCTGCAACAAAGCAAGCTTTGTCAGCAGCTGCTGTGTGTTGCCTTCAACATGCTGCCGCAGCTGCTGCATGGCCTCCTCAAGCTGCCGCAGCTGCTCCGCACCGCCGTTGGCTACTGCTGCTTCTGAAGGTGCCTCTGGCTGTGCAACTTCGCCAGCAGGCACCGCAGCGGTATCCTCACCAGCAGCAGACACGTATATTGCGACAGGAGCAGCAGGTGCACTGCTAAGAGTGGATGGCTTGGCTCCTGCTGACAGCTGCTGCATCTGCGAGGCCACCCGTTCCACCTCATGTGCTGCCTCCTTACTGATGTAGGTGGCGGCTGTGGCTGACTGAGTGGCTGCAAGGGTCTGCTGCCACTGCTGCTTGACACGATCATCCACCTGCACATGCAAGACACACAGGCAGTTGTCAGGCGTGCACCAATGTGCGCAAGCAACCAGCATTTTCCTCCATCAACCATGCGGTGTTGCCATGTCACATCACAACCCTGCGACTCAGTGCAAGCTACACTGTGCAATCAAGTAGCAGCATGCTGCAGCCCAGGCGGCCCGGCTTTTGTGTACCTATCCGTGGTTCCGTGCGAATGCATGTGCAACCTGGCCACACACACCTGCTGCAGCTGCAGGTCCAGTTGCAGCACAGCCTCTCCCAGCTCTGTGAGCTTTGCAAGTTGCTGCTGCAGCTGCTCAGCCAGCACAAAACCTGCATGCCCTCCAGCAGCAGTGCCAGCAGAGCCGTTTGTGCAGGCCGCATCATCTGAGCCCCCCTGTTCTGCTGCTGCTGATGGCTTCGACAGCAGCAGCTCCACATCAGCCTGCAGGTTCGCCAGGAGCTCACGCAGGCTGGACTCACGTGCAGGGATCTGCAGCAGCAGCGACAGCCAGCAGATATATCAAAATGGAACGCACAGCGGCAGGGCAGCTCAGTGTGAGGCACAGGCGTGTGAGGAACATAGTTGGTGAGAACACAACTGTGTGCACGTTCACAAAGTGTACGGGGTAGTTACAGCGGCAAGGCAAGGCCCCCCCCTCCTTGTCAGCTGAGGCACAGCATGCAGAGGCCACCACTTTGTGTGGACACATTGCTGCCGCCCACACACTCCTGCCAGACACAACACACACCTTGTGGCTGCCAGGCAAGGGTGGCACGTCCCCTGCAGCTGAGGCGTGGTCACCAGGCAGCCGGGCAACATCACTGTTCTGCCTGCTGGTCTTGTGTCCAGGTGCAAAACGCTGGATGGCTGCGTTCAGCTGGTCCTCGAACTGCTGTATCCTGTAGCAACCACAGCAGCAGGAATGCCAACATACTGTCAGGCCAGCAGTTGGCGGCAGTGCCACCACAAGGCAGCATCCGCACCAATGCTGAAGCCTACTAGCACGTGCGACTCCGGCTCCGGTCAGCAACACTTGTCACAGCTGCTGTCACAGCGGGCTGTTCTACACCGACTGTTCATGCGCACATGGGGCGCGCATAATATGTTACCTCTCCTTTACACTGGAAGGCTGGCTGTCCAAAGTTGTGCAGGAGGCATCCGCGGTCGCCCACTGCTGCTGCGCTGCCTCCAAGCGCTCCCTCAGCTCCTGCACCTGCTGCTCCAGGCCAGCCAGGCGGGCAGCAGCAGCAGCAACAGCTGGCGTTGTGCTGTCTCCCTGATGGCTGGGCTGTCCAGCATGCAGGCGCATACTGCTGTCCAGCTGCTGCTGCACAGCTGCCAGCTGCCCACGCAACACCTCCAGTGCATCTTGTGCAGCCTGCAACAGAACACACCCGCATGGTCCTCATACGTGGTGCTTGTGCCAACATGATTCTGGCGGTGACATGCCGCGGTGTCGTGCAGGCTGGGGCTGTGCAGACAGCACCTCAAGAACGAGCCCAGGTAGCGGCTGGAGTCAGGCGCCACTCCCTCTGTCCCCGGAAACCCCTGGCCTGCACATACACATGTAGCTGCTGCTGGGTGAAACAGCTCTCAATGTCATCGCGCGCCTTATCCTTGTACACCACACAGCAAGCAGCCCCCGAATCCACATGCATACCCACCTGCAGCTGCTGCTTGGCCTCGCTGTTTTCATCCTCCAGCACAGAAAGCCGTGCCTCGACAGCACCACAGGTCATGGCATCCAAAGGAGCATCACCAGCATGCTGCTGCTCCAAGGCGTTGAGCCTGCGTGTGACCTCATCACCTGCCTGAACCTGCTGCTCCTCCAGAAGGCGCAACCGTCCAGCCAAAACATCCAAGTCGTCTGCCAGCTGCAGCTGCTGGCTGCCCTGAAATGCCGCTGTACCCTGACCAGGTGCCTCGCCAACATCAGCAGAAGACTGCGACAGCTGCGAGGGCTGCTGCTGCAGGTTGTTGGATCGGGGGTAGAGGGCGCTGGCACTGTCCCGGCCGGTGAGCTGGGGTGAGTCTGGCTCACTGATGCTTGAGGGCAGCATGCAGGCCATGTCAGGCAGGGCAAAGCCCGCAGGGAGTGCGCATACAGCACCACCATCGGTGTGTGAGTCCCTGCTGGGTGCAGCTGCTGTTGACACAGATGCGCCAGACACCCGCTGCCGTCCAGACGCCACACGTGCTGCTACCAGTCCCTGGGATGCTGGCTCAGCCGGTGGGGCACCCCTGCTTTGCTGCTGCTGCTGCTGCAGCTGCTGTATGTCCTTGCGCTGCTGGTGCTGGCAGTCACCGACGCGCTCCTGTTCCTCCTCTACAGCCTGTGGCAGTGACAACATGCACGTTAGGACAGCACCAATCACTTGCTGCGGCAGTGCAAGTTCATCAGGAGTGTGTGCAGGTACAGTCAGGGTTTCTACGCTCTGGCATCAGGTGATGGACTGAGAGTAACATATCAGACATATCACTGACAGCACAACTACATTATGCGAAGCCTGTCAGGCAGGTACAATCAGGCATTGAGGGTTCACCAGGTGATCAAGGCAGCACAGCATAACTCACCTGCAGGCGCAGCTGCAGTCCGTCAAGCCTGTCCAGCAGTTCCTCCCTCAGGTCTTCCAGCATGAGAGACACCCGCTCCTCCTTTGGTGCGGTACACAACAGGCAGTACAGCATCACAACAAGCAATACAGCCAGCAGTATAACAGTTTGTCAACAGCAAAGGCCAAAGGCATAACGGTATTTGTCGGCATGTGTGCTGTAGCAGCCTGCTCTTACATGCCCGATACCTCTCCTGCGTGCTCAGGCATGCTTGGGTGACTGAGTTTGAGCCCAGCGTGCTGCAGACCTACCTGCTGTTTGGCCAGATGTTCAATGTGTTGCTGAGCTTGCTGTGCTGCTTGCGCCAACAATTGATCAGGCTGCTGCTGCTGCTGCCGCTTGAACTCTCGCAGCTCAGCTTTGAGCTCTGCGATGAGGTCCTGCTGCTGCTGCAAGCGCTCCTGCTGCTGTGCCACCTGCTGTTGCCCTTGTGCTTGGTAGCTCGTCTGCTGGTCTCTCAGCTGCTGCATGGTGTCTTTTTGGGCGCTGTCCAGGTGTGCCTGTTTTACGTCCCGCAACTCGCGCTCCAGCTGCTGCACTTGCTCTTGCAGCTGCTTCCCAAGCTGCTCTGCTGCCGTAGCAGCAGCAAGCTCCTGCATGGCGGCTGTCACAGCGCTGGCGGTGCCATCAGAGCCCTGGGTATCTGCACCAGCAGCTGCTGCAGGCTCATCTGCCTGCATATGCCTCACGGGGCTTGCAGACAAGATCGGGCCACCAGGAGAGGTGTGCCTGGCTGCTGCTGCCTGCCCTGCTGCTCCTGCTGCCTTTGGTGGTGTGTGCGATGCGGCTGCAGCTTTGAGAGCTGATGCAATGCCGGCATAGATCCTCTCCTCCACATTCCCAGGGCCTGCATGATGACATGGCGTTGAGGCAACACGCCGCAGTACGAATGTTTGTGTAAATTAACGACAGAACTCTGTTGGCAGGTTCTGAGCCCTTGCTGTAAAGAGAGTTGTGTCACATACAGGCAGCAAAGCACAGAAGGATTGCAAGCTGTGTGCGCCTGTCGCTTGCTTACCTCCAGGCACAGCATCAAACAAACTGCTGCCATCCCAGGCTTGCTGCTGCAGGCGCAGTCCCAAGCTTGACCTGCGTGACGCTGTTAACGTATAGAGATGGCAGTACAGGCGGTGGCAGAACACATGTTGAGGTATCATTGAGATACTGTGGCAGGTGATGGCACGACACATCACCTGGCTTGCACTGTGCTGGCACCATATGGTGCTGGCACCATATGGTGCTTCAGGTGAAGTGCCAGCACCAGTCAAGAGGAGAGTGGCACGTAAGCGAGAGGCGCACCTGATGCTTCACTGAAGCCCAGCGTGCTGCGCCTGGTAGGTGTGGAGAGCCGCGCAGGGTAGCCCTGCAGCACGTCCAGCAATTCCCCAGGAGCCCCGCCATGTATGCTGAGCCCTGCATGCTGTTTGTTGGATGCCCCGCTGTAACTGCTGCCCAGCTGCTTCACAGCATGCACCTCTTGCCTAAGACCTCCCAAAGACGTCTGCAGACAGCAGCAACGAAGGTCAAGCCAGATGTGGGCTGCAAGGGCCTGTCATGCATGAGGCACAGCAACAGCGTGGTCTTGCTCTCACACAGCATCAACTGAATAGATGATTGCTTGCTTGTGAATGGCACGCAAACGTACCTCAACTGATGCAATAAGCGAAGAGAACTCATTGATGTCTTTTCTCGCCAGGTTGAGGGAGTTCCTGCTGGCCAACTGCACAGCGCAACAACAGAGAGCAGAACAGCTTCAGCGGTGCAACTGTCATGTTGGCTTCAAGTGCCGCAGCTGAGCCTGCAGATGCCCACCTGCTTCACATGTGCAAGCTTGAAGTCTATACTGTCATCTACAGCGGGGAAATCGTACAACCCTGTCAGCACAGGCTGGTTGTCCTGTCCATACACTTCCTCTGCCATGCTGGTAGGCCTTTCATGGGCATGCACGGACATGCATGATGCTGACCGTGTTGTTTTACCAATACGATTGCTTGGTTGCTGATTGAACGTGTGCTGGTTCAGCTGAGCTGGCGCACGAAGCATTTTGACTCTGGGGTTCTGCTGTGCCTGATCAACAAGGGGTCTCAATCGGCAATTCCTGAACGAGAGATAAGTCGATGGAGATTTGTGCGCTCTGCGTGGCTTCACGTCGATGGATCGGTTGTCCTAGAGCCTCAACTGACCATCACAAGAAGCCTGGCTGCAGTGCACGGTTACTGCAGGGATGCACGTAGCATGTGCGGGCAAGTGATGCACAGAATTAGCTGCATTCAGCAGGATGCGTGTCTGCAGAGTGCCTCAGATGCTGTAGTTGACTGCTGAGCTCCAACCTTCAGTGCTGGCAGCCTGCTGAGGGTGCTGCCATCAAGGCGTCCGTGTTTCCAAGCACCCCAATACTCTTTCGAACACAATTCTGCGACTCTGATGCACCCCATGTGTCCTGATCACTCCCCATGTGGCCATGGTAGCGATCAGTCTCGGTGTCAGGCACATATGTGCTGTGCAGCACTGCGGGCAGCACTGCATGTGTCAGGCACAGCACTGCAGAAGACTCAGTGATTGAGAGCCCAAATGGAACTTCACGTTCCATGACTGTTCGAGATGACTGTTGCTTGCACGGTGTTCGCGTGTACGTGCTGAAGCTGTGTGCTGATGTGGAGGCAGCCAGAGCCGGTGCGGTTAAAGGAAGGGGGGGGGTGGGGGCAAG
>QAXK01003636.1:0-11336 GCA_004335735.1 Chlorella sp. KRBP | reverse complement strand
AGCCGTCCATCGAGAACACGCCGTCGGTGACGACGCACGTGCGCCGGGCGCCGGCCTCACGGGCGGCCTCGAGCTGCGCGCGCAGGTCGGTCATGTCGGCGTTCTTGTACCGGTACCGCGCGGCCTTGGAGAGCCGGATGCCGTCGATGATCGAGGCGTGGTTGAGCTCGTCGGAGACGATCGCGTCCTCGGCGCCGAAGAGCACGTCGAAGACACCGCCGTTGGCGTCGAAGCACGACGAGTAGAGGATCGTCGCCTCGGTGCCGAGGAAGGACGAGAGCCGCCGCTCGAGCTCGGTGTGCTGGGTCTGGGTACCGCAGATGAAGCGGACCGAGGCCATCCCGAAGCCCCAGGTGTCGAGGGCGGCCTTGGAGGCGCCGACGACGTCGGGGTGGTCGGCCAGCCCGAGGTAGTTGTTGGCGCAGAAGTTCAGCGACTCCCCGCCGGTGGTGCCGACGTGCGCCGCCTGCGGCGTGGTGATCTCCCGCTCGCGCTTGTACAGCCCGGCGTCCTCGATCTCCTGCAGCGTCGCCTGCAGCTGGTCCTTCACAGCGCCGTACACGGGGGCTCCTGACGTCGTCGGGTGGTCGGTCGCGTCGGGGTCGCCGACCGAGCCAGCCTAGGCCGCGCCGGCAGGGGCCGGGGGCGCCGGGGCGGGGCCGTCAGGACCAGTCGAGGACGACCTTGCCGCCGGTGCCCGACCGGGTCTCGGCGAACGCCGCCTCCCACTCCTCGGCGGGGTGACGGCCGGTGACCACCGACGACACCGCGGTCCGCAGCCGCTCCGAGCTCGCGAGCATCGACCCCATGAGGTACCAGGTCTCGAACATCTCGCGGCCGTAGATGCCGCGCAGCGTGATCATGTGCGTGATGACCCGGCCCCAGTCGATGGCGTAGCGGTCCTTCGGCAGCCCGAGCAGCGCCACCCTCCCGCCGTGGTTCATGTTGTCGAGCATCTCCTCGACGGCCACCGGCGACCCGGACATCTCCAGCCCGATGTCGAAGCCCTCGAGCATCCCGAGCTCGGCCTGGGCGGCACGCAGCGACCCACCCCGGCCGACGTCGACGCAGACGTCGGCCCCCGCGGCCCGGGCCAGCTCCAGCCGCTCCGCCGACAGGTCGGTGACGACGATGCGCCGCGCCCCGGCGTGCCGGGCGACGGCGGTGGCCATCACGCCGATCGGGCCGGCCCCGGTGACGACGACGTCCTCGCCGACCACCGGCCACTGCAGCGCGGTGTGCACCGCGTTGCCGAGCGGGTCGAAGAGTGCGCCGAGGTCGGGGTCGAGGTCGTGCGGCTGGACCCACGCGTTCGTCGCGGGGATGACGACGTAGTCCGCGAACGCGCCGTCACGGTTGACGCCCACGCCGACGGTGTTGATGCAGAGGTGCCGGCGGCCGGCCCGGCAGTTGCGGCAGGTGCCGCAGACGAGGTGGCCCTCCCCCGAGACGCGGTCCCCCACCGTGACGTGGTCGACGTCGGCCCCCACCTCGACCACCTCGCCGAAGAACTCGTGGCCGAGGGTCATCGGGGCCTGCACGGTGGCCGCGGCCCACTCGTCCCACTGCTCGAGGTGCAGGTCGGTGCCGCACAGGCCCGCCCGCAGCACGCGGATCTTGACGTCCTTCGGGCCGCACTCGGGCTCCGGCACGTCGACCAGCGACAGACCCGGACCGGCGGAGACCTTCCTCAGCGCACGCACGGCGCCCATCATGCCGGGGCCACCGTTCGTCGCACCACGGGCCCCGCTCGGCGCACTGTGAGCCACCGCACACCGGCGGCGCGACCCCGTCCGCCGCTGCATGGCGCCGCCGGGCGAGGCACCGCCCGCAGCCCCTTACCGTGCGCTCCCCCACCTGAGCACTCTGGACCCGACCCGGGCGCACCGCCCGGACCGACCCTGGAGGTGACCGTGAGCAACGACGCTCGCACGCAGAACGAGGACGCCTACCTCGCCCTGCAGTCCACCGACGAGTTCCAGGCGCTGCGCAAGAAGTTCCGCGGGTTCGTCTTCCCGATGACCGGCTTCTTCCTCGCCTGGTACTTCGTCTACGTCCTGCTGTCGACCTTCGCCCCCGGGTTCATGGGGCAGAAGCTCGTCGGCACCATCACCGTGGGCCTGCTCTTCGGCCTCGGCCAGTTCGTCACGACGTTCGCGATCACGATCATCTACGCCCGCTGGGCCAACCGTGAGCTCGACCCGCTCGCCGAGAAGCTCGGGGCCCGCCTCGACGCCGAGAAGGAGAAGTGACGATGGCCCTCCTCCCCGCCGCCGAGGCCACGAGCATCGGCACCCCCGCGCTGAACATCGGCATCTTCGCCGCGTTCGTCGTCGTCACCCTCGCCATCGTCATCCGGGTGGCCTCGGGCAAGAAGACGGCCGAGCAGTACTACACCGCCGCCGGGGCCTTCAGCGGTCGCCAGAACGGCATCGCCATCGCCGGCGACTACCTGTCGGCGGCCTCCTTCCTCGGCATCGCCGGCGCCATCGCCCTCCAGGGCTACGACGGCTTCCTCTACTCGATCGGCTTCCTCGTCGCGTGGCTCGTCGCGCTGCTGCTCGTCGCCGAGCTGATGCGCAACACCGGCCGCTTCACGATGGCCGACGTCCTCTCGTACCGCCTCAAGCAGCGCCCGGTGCGCATCGCGACGGCCACGTCGGTCATCGCGGTGTCGTTCTTCTACCTGCTCGCCCAGATGGCCGGCGCCGGCGGCCTCGTGTCGCTCCTCCTCGGCATCTCCGGCGAGACCGCGCAGAACCTCGTCATCGCCGTCGTCGGCGGCGTGATGATCGCCTACGTCCTCATCGGGGGCATGAAGGGCACGACCTGGGTCCAGATCATCAAGGCGCTCCTGCTCATCGCGGGCACCTTCGTCATCACCGTCTGGGTCCTCGGCAAGTACGGGTTCAACCCCTCGGCGCTCTTCCAGGCCGCGGCCGACAACTCGCCCAAGGCCGGCGAGAAGCTCTTCGAGCCCGGCCTCAAGTACGGCCTGACGAACACGACGAAGATCGACTTCATCTCGCTGTCGATGGCCCTCGTCCTCGGAACCGCCGGCCTGCCGCACGTGCTGCAGCGCTTCTACACGGTCCCGACGAGCCAGCAGGCCCGCAAGTCGGTCGAGTGGGCCATCTGGCTCATCGGCGGCTTCTACCTGCTGACCCTCGTCGTCGGCTACGGCGCCGCCGCGCTCGTCGGCCCGGCGAAGATCAACGCCGCGCCCGGCAAGGCCAACGCCGCCGCGCCGCTGCTCGCCTTCGAGCTCGGTGGGTCGGTGCTGCTCGGCATCATCTCGGGCATCGCCTTCGCGACGATCCTCGCGGTCGTCGCCGGCCTGACCATCACGACCTCGGCGACCTTCGCCCACGACCTCTACAAGGAGGTCTTCAAGCGCGGCGAGGGCAGCCAGGACCAGGAAGTGCGGGTCGCGCGGATCGCGTCGGTGGTCATCGGCATCGTCGCCATCGTCGGTGGCATCTTCGCCAAGGACCAGAACATCGCGTTCCTCGTCGCCCTCGCCTTCGCGGTCGCCGCGAGCGCGAACCTGCCGACGATCCTGTACTCGCTGTTCTGGAAGGGGTTCAACACCCGCGGTGCGCTGTTCTCCATCTACGGAGGCCTCATCAGCGCGATCGGCCTGATCATCTTCAGCCCGGTCGTCTCCGGCAAGCCGGTCGACCCCGCGACGGGCAAGAGCCTCTCGATGCTCCAGGGCGTCGACTTCCACTGGTTCCCGCTCGACAACCCGGGGCTGGTCTCCATCCCGCTCGCGTTCTTCCTCGGCTGGCTCGGCTCGGTGACGAGCAAGGAGCACAACGCCCAGAAGTACGCCGAGATGGAGGTCCGCAGCCTCACCGGGCACGGTGTCGGCGAGGCGATCAACCACTGAGTGCACGCCGGCCGGGGCTCCCTCCCCGGCCGGCCACCGGACGGCAGCGGCCGCGGAGCGGGACATCCCCTCCGCGGCCGCTGCGTGTCCGGGCGACGGGGCCCGTCAGGCCCCCGCGGAGCCCCGCCCGCGCCGGGGTGCCAGGACCAGCACGAGCAGGGCGCCGACCGCGACGACGACCGCGCCGAGGGTCAGGGCCTGGCCGACCCCGGCGACGAAGGCGTCCTGGGCACCGACGACGGCCTCCCGGCCCCGGGCACCGAGCGCGGGCAGCCGCGGCGAGCGGGTCGCCGCGACCGAGGCCGCGAACGCCTCCTGCACCGGCCCCGGCAGACCGCGGGTCACCTCGGCGACGCCGTCGCGGTAGGCCGCGGTGAGCGTCGCCCCGAGGACGGCGATGCCGAGGGCCGACCCCAGCTCCCGTGCCGTGTCGTTGACCGCCGAGGCCACACCCTGCTTGCTCGGGGGCAGCGCCTCGGTGATCGCCGTCGTCGCCGGCGTGCCGGCCAGCCCCGCCCCCGCCGCGAAGAGGACCAGCCCGACGACGAAGAGCCCGAACGAGAAGTCGCGGGTCAGCTGCGCCAGCGTGAAGAGCCCGACGGCGAGCAGGCCCAGCCCGAGCGCTCCCACCCGGCGGAAGCCCAGCCGCGCCGCGACGTGCGGGGCCCGGCGCGCCGTCGGGATGAGGACGAGCGGCAGCGGCAGCAGCCGCAGCGCCGCCTCGAGCGGTGAGTAGCCGGCGACGAACTGGAGGTACTGGAGCACCGCGAAGAAGAAGCCGAACATCGCGAAGAACTGCAGGCCGATCGACAGCGTCCCGGTGGCGAACCCGCGCTCGCGGAACAGGCGCGGGTCGAGCAGCGGGTCGGCGGTGTGGAGCTCCCACAGGACGAAGGCCGCGAGGGCCACGACGCCGAGGGCGAGGCTTCCGACGGTGGCCGCGTCGCCCCACCCCCGCTCGGCGCTCTCGATGATGCCGAAGACGATGCCCGACACCGCGAGGAGGGAGAGCACGCCACCGACGACGTCGAGCCGGCCGGTCACCGCCTCGCGCGACTCCGGCACGACGGCGAGGGCGCCGACGAGGGCGACGACCGCGAGCACGACGTTGAGGGCGAAGAACGAGTTCCACGCGAAGTACTCGAGCAGGATGCCCGTGCCGAAGAGCCCGAGCACGGCCCCGCCCCCGGCCACGCCGACCCACACCCCGATCGCCCGGGGGCGCTCGGACTCCGGGAAGGACGTCGTGATCACCGAGAGCGTCGTCGGCATGATCCCGGCGGCGCCGAGCCCCATCACCGCTCGCAGCGCGATGAGCAGGGTCGGGTCCTCGGTGACGAAGGCGCCCGCCGCGGCGAGGCCGAAGACGACCAGGCCCGCGACGAGCACGCCGCGCCGGCCGAACCGGTCGCCCAGGGCGCCGGCGAGGAGCAGCAGCCCGGCGAAGACGACCGTGTACGCGTCGACGACCCAGGTCAGCTGGGTCTGGGTGGCCCCGGTCGCGGTCGCCAGCCCGGGCAGCGCGACGTTGAGGCCGCTGACCGCCGAGACGACGGTCATGAGGGACAGACCGACGGTCGCGAGGACCAGCCGGCGGCGGCGCGGGTCGTGGAGGACGCCGGCCGCCTCTTTCTCAACACTCGTTGAACTCACCATGCGTTGAGTTATGCCATGCTGTGACCATGGCTGTCAAGGGCTCGGGGCGGGCCGGGTCCGGCGACGGACGGCAGGCCCGACGTCCGGGCCGCCGCGCCGGCGACCCGGACACCCGGGGACAGATCGCCGACGCCGCCCGAAAGCACTTCGCGGACAAGGGTTTCGCTGCCGCGACGCTGCGGGCCATCGCCGCGGACGCCGGGGTGGACCCGGCCCTCATCGTCCACTTCTACGGGTCCAAGCGGGAGCTGTTCCTCGCCGTCCTCGAGCTCCCCGCGCCGGCGGTCGCCCGGGTCACCGAGGCCCTGGACGGGCCGCTGGAGTCCCTCCCCGAGCGCTTCGCCGGGGCCGCCGCCTCCGTCCTCGCGGACCCGCAGCTGAGCCAGCGCATGGAGGCGATGCTGCGGACCGCGGCCTCCGAGCCCGACGCCGCGGCGGCCATCCGCTCGGCCCTCGGCGCGGCCGTGCTGGGCCCGATGACCGCCCGGCTCGTCGAGCTGCCCGGGGTCGACGCCGAGGAGGCCGCCCTGCGCGCGACGATGATCGGCACGGCCGTCGCGGGCATCCTCTTCGGCCGGCGGGTCATCGGCATCGAGCCCCTCGCCTCGGCCGACCCCCAGCGGGTGGCGGTGCTCCTGGCCCGGGCCGTGCGCGCCTACCTCGGGCCGCTCGGCCCCTGACCCGGGAGCCGGCCCGACGTATCGCGGCGGCGCGGGCGGCCTCCTCACCGGTGTCGACCGACCGAAGGAGCACGCCATGTCCCCCACCTCTCGCACCCGCCGGGCCGCCGCCGCCCTCGCCGCCGCGGCCGCCCTGACCGCCGCCTCGGCCGTCGCGGCCGGACCCGCCTCCGCGGCCTCCTGCGCCGTCACCTGGGGCTCGCTCGCGAAGACCTCGGCACCGATGGCCACGGGCCGCCTCACCGCGGTCCGCTCGGGCCACCAGACCTGCTACGACCGGCTCGTGGTCGACATGACGGGCGCCGCTCCCGGCTACGACGTCCGGTACGTGAGCACGGTGTACGCCGAGGGTTCGGGCGCCCCGGTGCCCGTGGCGGGCGGGGCCCGGCTGGCCGTCGTGGTGCGCAAGGGCGCGACGAGCGTCCCGGCGATGCCGTCCGTGGCCGGCTACCCGACCTTCCGCCAGGTGCGCTGGGCCGGCTCGTTCGAGGGGCAGAGCACGCTCGCGCTCGGGGTCCGGGCGCGGCTGCCGTTCCGTGTCTTCACCCTCGCCGGGCCGGGCACCGGCAGCCGGCTCGTCGTGGACGTCGCGCACTCCTGGTGACCCGCACCCGTCGAAGGGACGGAACACGCCGTCTGCGCACCTGCGCACACGGCGTGTTCTGTCCTCTCGACGGGTGGGGCCTCGGGGGGTCAGACCGCCGCGCCCGCCTCGGCCCGGAGCCGGGCCGCGAGGTCGTCGTCCACCGTCGCGAAGAAGTGCCCGACGACGTCCTCGAGGTGCGCCACGCTCTCGGCGCGGAACAGCACCGGCTGGTACGCGGTGATGTCGTAGTTGAGGGTGCCCATGACGTGCAGGTCGAGCGGGCGGATCTCCATGTGCCCGAACTCGTCCATCTCGCCGTAGCTGCTGAGGATGCCGGCGCCGTAGGCCTTGAGGTCCTCGCCGTCGGCCATGACGCCGAACTCCATCGAGAACCAGAAGACGTCGGCGACGAACTTCACGGCGTCGTCGGACTCCAGGCGCAGGCTGGCCTGCCCGGCGGCCTCGGTGATCGCGGCGAACCGGGGGCTCGCGAGCTGGTTCCCGTGGCCCACGACCTCGTGGATGATGTCGGGCTCCGGGGTGTAGAGCGGCTGGCTGCCGTGCCGGAGGTACTGCGTGGAGTTGAAGGTCCGGCGGCCGAGGTCGCCGTAGAAGTCGCGCAGCGGGACCAGCCCGGGGGCGGCCGTGTAGGACCAGCCGGTGAGCGGCTCGAGGAGCGCGGTGACCTCGGCGAGCTGCGGCACGTGGTCGGTGGGGAGGCCGAGCGCGGCCTTGCCGTCGAGGAACTCGGGGTGGGCGTAGCGCTCGTGCTTCGGGGCCAGCTCGGCGCAGACCGTTCGCCAGATGCCGTGCTCCTCGGCGGAGTAGTCGATGACCGGCAGCGGGGCACCCGGACGGTGCGCGAGCGCCGCGGCGGCGATCTCCCCGCGGCGGGCCAGGTAGACGGGGTCCCCTAGCCCGGGGTGGTTGTCCGACAGGTGCACCTGCACCGTCCCGTCGGCGTCGGTCGTCACGGCCGAGTAGAGCTGTCCCTCCTCGAACACCGCGCTCACCTCCTCGTGAGTGGTCATCGCCTCGTGGGCCGGACCCCCACGGAAGCACGCGACCGCGCAGGATGGAACCGATGGCGTGCCGTCTGGTCAACCAGCGCACAGTCTGGCCATGGGGTTCGGCGAGTCCCTGGACAACCTGACCAGTACCCGCCCTCCCCCGCCCGGGAGCCCGGGCATCGGCCGGACGGCCGGGATCCCCGCCGATCACCGGTCCCGGCACGGCGCGCGGTCCTAGCCTCGGCGAGCCCGGCGCCGCACCCGCAGGAGGACCCGCCATGCGCACCGCCCGACGCGCACGCGTCGCCCTCGCCCTGCTCGCCACCCTGGCCCTCGGCGCACCCGTCGCCGCGGCCACCGCCTCGCCCGCCGCGACGACGGCCGCTCCTGCCGGGGCCGCCCCCGCCGCGGCCGTCCCCGCGACGACCGTCCTCTCACCCTCGGTCCTGCCCGCCACCGGCACCGACCTGCCGAACCCGCTGCGCGGCCAGTACCGCTGGATGGGGTACGCCGCCCAGCCGGCGGCCTGGCCCGCGCCGGACTTCTACGAACGCGACCGCACCTACTGGGGCCGCCTCGAGCCGACCCGCGGCGGCTACGACCTGCGCACGCTCGACACGGCGCTCGCGGAGGCCGGCAGCGCGCGCGGCAAGCTGGGCTTCCGCGTCATGGCCCACTGCCCCGGCTGCTGGATGGAGTCACGCACCGACCTGCCGCCGGTCGTCCCGTCCTGGATGCCCGTCCAGCCCGGCACCCGCATCCCGGCGTGGAACGACGAGGCCTTCCTCACCGCGTGGGAGGACCTCATGGCCGAGCTCGGCCGGCGCTACGCCACCGACCCGCGGCTCGGGTACGTCGACGTCGGCGGCTTCGGCGCCTACGGCGAGTGGATGGAGGCCGGCACCCCGATCTCCGACGCCAACGCTCTGCGGGTGGTCGGTGCCGTGGCCCGGGCCTTCCCGGACCAGCACGTCCTCCTCAGCGCGGTCACCGTGTACACGCGACCCGCCGTCCTCCAGCAGGCGCTGGACCGCTGGCCGAACCTCGGGCTGCGCAGCGACTGCCTCGGCCAGCGCGGGATGCAGGTGCCCACGGGCGCCTTCGCCGACCTCTGGCGGACCCGCCCGTTCTTCACCGAGTGGTGCACGGGCGCGGATCCCGTGCTCGGCCGCGACCAGGTGCGCACGCACCACGTGTCGACGACCTCGAGTCACAACATGCGCCTCACCTACGACCTGATGACGGCGTCGCAGCGCACGGCCTACGAGGACGCCGTGCGCTCCTCGGGGTACCGGTACGCCGTGACGCGTGCCGCCTTTTCCCCGATGACCCCCGGCGGGTCGGCCCGGGTCGACCTCACCGTGGGCAACGCCGGCGTGGCGCCGACCTACGACCCGTGGACCACCCGGCTGGTCCTCACCGACGCCGCCGGGCGGCGGGTCGCGACCCTGCCGCTCGCCCTCGACCTGCGGACCGTCCTGCCCGGGAGCCGGACGGTGACCGGCACCGTGAGCGTCCCCGCGCTCCCGGCCGGCCGGTACCGCGCCCGGGTCGAGGTCGTGGACCCCACCGGGTACTCGGCCCCGATGCGGCTCGCGAACGCCTCCCGCGCCACCGACGGGTCCTACCCCCTCGGCACGGTGCCCGTCGGCGTCCCCGCGGCCGGGTCCTGGCCCCGGGACGTGACCGGTGACGGGGCCGCCGACGTGCTGGCGGTCGAGGCGTCCACCGGTGCGCTGCGGGTCTACCCGGGCACGGGCACCGGCGGGTTCCGGGCACCGGTCCGGCTGGCGCCCGACTGGCGCGGCCACGCCCGGGTCCTCACCGCCGGCACGTGGGACGCCGACACGGTGTCCGACCTCCTCGTCCAGGACCGCGCGGGCACCCTGTTCCTGCGCCGCGGGCGCGGCGACGGCACGTTCGGTGCGCCGAGCGCGATCGGTACCGGCTGGCAGGGCCTCGACCTCGTCGTCCCCACCGGCGACCTCGACGGCGACGGCGCGGCCGACCTCCTCGGCCGCCGCACCGACGGCGACCTGTACCTGTACCGCGGCAACGGCACCGGCGGCTTCGCCTCCCCTGCCTCCCGCCGCGTCGGGACCGGCTGGCAGGGCTTCACCGCGGTGCTCAGCCCCGGCGACCTCGACGGGGACGGGAAGGTCGACGTCCTGGCCCGCACCGTGGCCGGGGCCCTCCTGCTCTACCGGGGCGACGGGCGCGGCGGATGGCTGTCGGCGCGCCAGGTCGGCTCCGGCTGGCAGGTCCTCACGGCCCTGACGTCGGTCGGTGACCTCGACGGCGACGGTGCCGCCGACGTCCTCGCCCGGGACCGGGCCGGTGTCCTCTGGCTCTACCCCGGCGACGGGCGGGGCGGCTGGAAGGGCCCTCGGCGCACCGTCGGCACGGGCTGGCAGGTCTTCTCCACCGTCCTCCTCTGAGCCGCACGCCCGCTCGCCCGCTCGTCGCAGTGCCGGGCCGCTGGGCGGTCCCCACCTCTCGGACGGTTGCCTCGGGGCGCGTCGTCGGGTTGGCTGAGGCGGTAACGACTCTCGACGACGAGGAGACCCAGCCGTGACCGACGACAGCCTGTCGAGCCACCTGCACGAGATGGACCTGAGCCCCGACCCGGAGTTCACGGCGCAGGCCAACGGCACCGCCGCGATGTACGACGAGGCGGCCGACGACCACGAGGGCTTCTGGGCGCGGCAGGCGCGCGAGCGCATCAGCTGGGCGAAGGACTTCGACCAGACCCTCGACTGGAGCGGCGCCCCCTTCGCGAAGTGGTTCGTCGGCGGCGAGCTCAACGTCGCCTACAACTGCGTCGACCGGCACGTCGAGGCCGGCAACGGCGAGCGCGTGGCCATCCACTTCGAGGGCGAGGGCGGGGACACCCGCACCATCACCTACGCCGACCTCCAGCGCGAGGTCTCCAAGGCCGCCAACGCGCTCGAGGCGCTCGGCGTGGCCACCGGCGACCGGGTCGCGGTCTACATGCCGATGATCCCCGAGACCGTCTTCACGATGCTCGCCTGTGCCCGCATCGGCGCCCCGCACTCCGTCATCTTCGGCGGCTTCTCGGCCGAGGCGCTGCACACCCGCATCGCCGACGCCGAGGCCAAGGTCGTCGTGACCACCGACGGCCAGTGGCGCCGCGGCAAGCCGGCCCCGCTCAAGGCCGCCGTCGACGCCGCCATCCACCACGGCGACGACGAGTCGCCCGTCGAGAAGGTGCTCGTCGTCAAGCGCACCGACACCGAGGTCGAGTGGGACGACTCCCGCGACGTCTGGTGGCACGACCTCGTCGAGGCCCAGTCCGACACCCACGAGGCGCAGCCGATGGACAGCGAGCACCCGCTGTTCATCCTCTACACCTCGGGCACCACGGGGAAGCCGAAGGGCATCTTCCACACCACGGGCGGCTACCTCACCCAGGCCGCGTACACGAACGCCGTCGTCCACGACGTCCACCCGGAGACCGACGTCTACTGGTGCACCGCCGACGTCGGCTGGGT
>QAXK01003633.1:0-19253 GCA_004335735.1 Chlorella sp. KRBP | reverse complement strand
CCTCCCTCCCTCCCTCCTCCTCCTCTTCCATGCTCTCCACCTGCAACGTTTCCAGCCCCTTGCTCCCATACTCCCTCTCCCGCACAGCATGCTCACCTGACGCTCAAACTCAAAGTCAATGGCCTTCTGCATGTTGCTAAAGCTGTTCATGTTCTTGATCTCCACCTTGGTGCCAAACTGCGCGCGCCCCTTGGGACGCACCTGCACACAGTTTGGCACACAGTTTGGCGCAGTTTGTGCACTCCTGTGTCCCACGTCTTTCACATTGACCTGCCTGCCAAGCAGCCATGCCCGGCTGACGGCAACATGCAACGAAACGAAATACAGTCAACAGGAATGTGAATGCGACAGCACATTGCGGGTGAAGGGCACGGGAGTGCCATGAGCAAGGTTCAGGCGTTGCATCAGAACGTCGACGCATGCAGCCGCATCACCACCAAAAGCCTTAAAAACAAAGCCCTCCTCACCGAGATGTTGACGTCGCAGCGCATGGACCCCTCGCTCATCTCCCCGTCGCTCACGCCGGTGAACCGCAGCATGCGCCGCAGCTCGTCACCATACAGGTACGCGTCGCGGCCGCTGCGCATGTCTGGCTCGCTCACAATCTCCAGCAGTGGCACGCCTGCACGCGTGCGTGAGTGGCAATCATCATCATCATCATCATCATCAGTGCATGGCGTTCACGACAGGTGTCATGGTGCTGCAGCCGTCACAAAAGATGTGAGTGTTTTGCAGTGTCACACTTGCTGCGCACGCATTTTGGGCTTGCTCAAACAGAGGCACGCCTGCACAGACCACGTTGATATCTACTGCATAGCGCAGCTGCACCCACACGCACGCGCTCCCACACTGCGCTCGCAAAAGCAAGCGTCCATCAACTCCACAGGAAGTGCACTCCGACCATCCTCCCCCGCAAGCCCTAACTGATTAGTCACCTGCGCGGTTGTAGTCCACCAGGCTGTACTCCGACCCCGCCAGCCTGTCGGACCCTCCGTAAACAGTCTTGCCAGAGTCCTCCTCCAGGTGCGCCCGGGTCACGCCAAACCTGGCAACAGGGGCAAGGAAAGCGTCACGAGAGTGGAGCGATGCGGCGTGTGCATGAAGTGCTGCCAAAGACGGCGTGCGTTTGTGTGTGCGTGCCATTCCTTGCTACCATTGTGTCCCTTGCCCCACACCCTGGCTGCAGGTGAAGCCGTCACCAGCTGTGCCACGTTTTGAAACGTTTCGAACACACCCATCAGGACTTTGTGTCCTTGACTCGCGTGCCTGAGTGCTGCGAAGCATGTGATACGCCCGTTAGTTGGGCTCCGGCCCCGCCGAGGCGCCCCAACAGATGCAAACATCGACACACACACACACACCCAAACCACTCATACCATCCAGGCACCTGGCGCCTCACCGCTTGGTGGTGCCGTCTGGCAGGTCCACCACCACCTGCCCGCCCGCACAGATGGGCTCGTCATACTGGCTGATTTGGTAGCCCTTGGGCAAGTCTGCAGAGCAGGGAAAAGGGGCTTTGCTTTTCACACACGCTGCTCTGGTGTTCAGCACACTTGTTGTGGCGTTGGCCTTGGTTCAGTGGTGCTCGGCCCGGCTGCTACTGATGGCCTGACGCCCTGCCCGCTGACCCGCCAGCTGCACCCCGTGTTTGTTCAGCCTTTGCCGCTGGAGCACACGGCGCCCGCCAGCGGCTGGAATGCAGGTACAGCGTGTGCACGCACCTGCGTAGAAGTACTGCTTGCGGTCGAACTTTGACCGCTGCGCGATCTTGGATCCCAGCGCCACGCCCGCCCGCAGCGCCAGTTTGACCGCCTCCTGGTTAGGCACCGGCAGCGTGCCCTGAACAGGACGCGAGGGTGGCGGTGGCAGCACAGAATGCGCACAGGCTGTGGCGCTGCTCCGTGCGTGTGATGCGCAGTGCCGTGTCCAGGTGCTGTGCAGCAGGGGGAGCGCCTTCCTTACCGGGTGGCCCAAGCAGATGGGGCACACGTTGCTGTTGGGCTCGCCGCCAAAGGCGCTGGCACAGTTGCAAAAGGCCTTGGTGCGCGTCAGCAGCTGCACGTGCGTCTCGATGCCAATCACCGCCTCATACTCGACCTGCGTTGCGGGGAGGCGTGCAGAGGAGCGTGCAGCATCGTGGCTGCTGGATACAGCGTGTTGAGCTCCTCCTAGCTTCACACAGCGGACGCGCATCGACGACGCACCTCCTGGCCCGCTGCCGCGGGTGCGGGTGCAGGCGGCTCGGACACCGCCGCCGCGCTGCACACGTGCCGCCACCTCTGCTGCTGCTGCTGCTGCTGATGATGATGATGGAGCCATTGTTGCTGCTGCACGGGCACGGATGCGCTTGTGGCGTGCACTTGCGGTGGCTGCGGGGCGAGCAGAGCGCCCCTGTGGCACGTCTGAGCGGCGGCACGCGCTGCGATGCTCCTGGTGCTGCTGGAGCTCGCCGGCGATGCCGCTGTAGACGCTCCGATTGGCGGCATGGTGATCGAGAGGGTCAGATGGCCGGGTGGAGAAGAAGCGAAGCGTGCGGCTCGCAGCAGTGCAGGCAGCCACCGGTGCGCTCGACTCCCTAGCATGCAGGACTGGCGATGAGGCTCCTGCCGCATCTCCTCTACCGACTTAGGGCCGACGTTTCTGCTGTCCATTCGCAGAACGCCGCTCCTCCCTGCGCGCACGTGGATGGAGTAGCGACGGAAACTAGAGCTGCATCACGCTCGCTGTGAGGAACAGTGTCTGAAGCGCGCGCCGAGCACCGTCAGCACCTTCGCAGGCCCAAACGTGCAGAGGAATGCGGCTGCGCGTGTGGGCCTTTGCCGGAGCGATGCTGCTCACCGGCAGCATCAACACGATCGCCGTCAAGATGCAGGTGCGCTGCTGGCGGAGGCTGGAGGCGCGATGGCGCATCGACTACCCCAGGGCACTCGAGCGGCCACACCTAGAGCTACAGCTCCGCAGCAATTGCGCAGCCACTGCAGCAATACATCACATTGCACTGGAGCCGTGCGGGGAGCTGGGGGCTGGGGGCTGCGACAGCCTCAGCGCGCGTGCGCCCGCGTTCGCGCCTTGCGGCGTGCTCCCCTTGCGCTTCTCCGCCTTGCGCGTGGAGCAAGGGCCCTGCACGCACGCATTGCTGCACAACATCATGTGCTGCACAACAATGCAGGACATGTCGGTGGTCGGCACCCGCCCAGACGGCACCGCGATCCTCTTCCAGCACCCCGCCTTCCAGTCGGCCTGCATGTTCCTAGGTGTGTGCGCGGCTGCACGCGTCTGCAGCGGTGGGGCGTGGGCGGGCGGCCGCCTTGACAGGACGAGAGCACGCACATGGCATGGCCAACGGTCCCTGCACGCGCTGCTGCCACCACGCAGGCGAGGCGCTGTGCCTGATCCCTTACTTCCTGTTGCGCTGGAGGAGGCGAGTGATCAAGGTGAGAGTCAGCCGCTGCCGCCACAGCACCTGCCCGCACCTGCCCGTCAAGACTGCTTCGCGTCCTTTGGCCGTGGCCGTGCCAACGCATCACGAGAGCACTTGATGAGCGTCAACACACCAGGCAGGCCTTGGAAGAGCGCAGTGCATGTCAACTCGTTAGCGGCAGCTTTCTGTCGCATCACTCTACAAGTTTGCGCCCTGTGCGTGCCTCCCACCCACACCCTGTGCAGAGGCAGCAGGGCATCCCTTCCAAGCCCAAGGCCCCCACCTCGTACCACATCCGCCGCCTGCTGGCATTCGCCGTGCCGACGCTGTGCGACGCCACCGCCACCACCCTGCTCAACGTGGGCCTCTTTTACACCTTCGCGTCCACCTACCAGATGCTCAGAGGCACGCTGGTGCGTTGCTTTGCACCCTGTGGCCCTGTCGGGCTCCATCATTTCTCTATTGCGGCATACCTTGTCCTGAAGCTTGACCGCTGCGCCCCATTCGTCCACCTCACCTGCGCGCACATCGCCCCATGAGGCACAGAAAACGGGTGCACATGCCGACTCCATCACTCACGCGCCCACCTGTCCATCCCTGCAGGTGCTGTTCACCGGCTTCTTCACCGTGGTGCTCCTCCGCCGCACCCTCTACATCCACCACTGGCTGGGCATGGTGCTCATCACGGCCGGCGCCGCAATCGTGGGAGCTGCGTCCATCTTCTGCCCAGACAGCCCCCACGGCACCCCCACCAGCTTTCCGCCACCTTCTCCCTCCGCCGCCTCTGCCCCGGCGGACGTCGTGGACAGCGCTTCGATGGTGGATGTGCTCAGCGCTGGCGGCGCAGCTGCGGCGGCCGCATGGAGCGGGAGCGCGAGGAGGGTTTTGCTAGAGGGTATGGGCATGGGGGCGGAAGGGCACGGGGCGGCGGCGGAGGGTGGAAGTGGCGGCGGCGGAGGAGGAGGGGGCGGGTTGCTGGCGGGTTTGCTGCAGCTGCACTGGCCGGGGTTGTACGCGGGTGGAGGTGGAGCCGAGGGCATGCATGGACATGGAGGTGTGCGGCCGTCGCTGTGCGCGGCGTTGCCGGCGGGGGCGAGCGGGCCGCTGTTTGGCGACGCCATGGTCTTCCTGGCGCAGGTGAGGGCGTGTGGTGAGCTTTACATCTGGTACAGCCATGTCTGGCAAGCAGATACCACGCGTGGCGGTGGTGGTAAGGCGTTGGCGGCACGGTCGTGATGAGGGCGTGTTCTCTCATTTCTGCTGAGCAAATGACCCTTTGTGTGTCCCCTGTGCTGTGTGCGTCGCGCGCCCAAGGCTCCACCGTCGCTGCCACTCACGCTCCAGTGTGTGCTGTGCTGTGCTCTACTGCACCCGCGCGTGCGTGTCATCTGCAGGGCTTCACGTCTCCTCCACTCGTGCTCCCGCGCACACACTTGCCGCTCAGCCGTGCTGTGCTCTGCTCTGCTCTGCTGCACGCATGCGTGTCATCTGCAGGGCTTCACTGCTCTCCAGCTCATGTTGTGCTGCGCCTGCATGCGTGACGTGTGCAGGGCTTTCCTGCTCTCCAGTTCATCCTGTGCTGCGCCTGCCTGCGTGACGTGTGCAGGGCTTTCCTGCTCTCCAGTTCATCCTGTGCTGCGCCTGCCTGCGTAACGTGTGCAGGGCTTCACTGCTCTCCAGTTCATCCTGGAGGAGAAGTTCCTGGGCAAGTACCGCGTCATGGTGAGTGGGGTGTGCACACAAGAGTTCTGCAGCTGCTGCTGGCCGTGGGAGTCGAGGGCGTCTGGGCCACGGTGCACGTGCCATGTATGCATGCATGCACACCTGGCCTTGTGCTGCGTGCATACTGTATGCGTACTGCCCTGCAGCCGCTCCTGGCCGTCGGCATTGAGGGCGCGTGGGGCGTGGTGCTGTGCTTGGCGGCGCTGCCCCTGCTGAGCCTGATCAAGGCGTCGGACGGGCAGCCGCTGGACGACGCTGGGGCCGCCTTCAGAGCACTGTGGGAGGTGCCCACGCTACGGTACTCGGTGAGTGGTCCTGCGGTACGGTACTGGGTGAGTGGTCCTGTGGTACTGGGTGAGTGGTCCTGCGGTACACGGTGAGTGGTCCAGCGGTACTGGGTGAGTGGTCCTGTGGTACTGGGTGAGTGGTCCTGCGGTACACGGTGAGTGTTCCCTTGACTGAGGCAAGCAACAGCGCTCAACACCAACACCAAAACCAGGCAAGCAAGTACCAAAGGCCAGCAGCAACTGAGCGCGGTATCCATGTGACCTTGGTGGTGGGGTCCATGGTTCATTGAGTGAGCAGCTGTTGTTCTCGTCACAGCGCAACGATTGCCAACCAGCAGGGCCTGGCCTACAGACGTGTGATGTGCCTCATCTGTCATGTGCCTCCCAGGTCATGACGAGCGTCGTGTCCATTGGCGCCTTTAACTTCTTTGGCCTGAGCGTCACGGCAGCGCTCAGCGGCGCGTCACGCGCCACCATTGACGCATGCCGCACTTGCACAGTCTGGCTGTTCAGGTGGGTGGTGAGCTTTACATCTGGTACAGCCATGTCTGGCAATCAGATCTATGTGTGTGAGAGAGAGAGAGAGAGAGGCCGCTTGCAGTGGGACAGCCACGCAGTGAGCGTGGGCCTGGTTTGCTGGAACGTGCGTGCATGCGCCCTGGCCTGACTCAACAAGCAACGAATTCAATTCAACAGCAAATCTCAGCTCTTCCCGCCAGGAGTCGCTGCAGCAATTGCAAGTGTTGGCGTCAGCACATTGGGCTGCATGCACACAACACAGCAAGGCTCCACCCGGCTCTGCCCTGCTGCTTCTGCCGTCGCTCATGCTACGCCCTCATACAGCGTGTGCTGTGCCCTCGCGCATGCGTGCGCCTATGCCCTTGTGCAGCATGCTGGCGGGCTGGGAGTCGTTCAAGCAGCTGCAGGTGGTGGGCTTCTTGGTGCTGCTCTCAGGTGCGGCGTGCTAACCCTAGCCCTAGGGCAACGGTGTGTGCAGCTTTGCTCAGCTCGGCAGCTGCTTCGCCAGCCTGTTGTGAAGCAGGAGGGTGGGTCTTTGCGGCAAGGCCTGCTGGCTGGCCTGCCTCCCCACAGCCGCAGCCATCATGCACTCAACGGGCAACGCGTGCCTTGCAGGGTTGTGAGTGCATACTAGACATGGAAATGCGTCATTTGCGACATTCACATATGGGCAGTTTCCGAAATATGCCAAGCTAACGCACAATCTACGCCTATACCTTCGATAGGTTTTGGGCGCTGGCCGGCTTATCCCCACAGGCCGGCTTAGCACAACCCTGGTGCTCACTGCAAGCAGTATCTCTTTCTGGTGCCGTGCGCAGGCACGTCCCTGTACAACGAGCTGCTGAGGAGCTGCCTGCCCCACCAGCAGCCCCACTACCGGCGACCCGCCCCCAGCGCCGGCAGCCTGTTGGTCGGGGACAGTGACGACGAGGAGGAGGAGGAGGGGGACGGGTCTGGGGACGAGGAGGACGAGGTGTCAGAGGTGTGTGTCATCATCACCATCATCATTGCAGGGCGTTCACGACAGGTGTCATGATGCTGCAGCCGTCACAAAAGATCGCCAGGCACAAGCACGAGTGTGCTCTCCCTAGGGTTTGAATGCGCGTGGGTGTGCCACCTTGCAGCGATGGTGCCTTGCGTGTGTTGTGACATTGCTGCTGTTGTCGTTGCCACAGCATGCGCGTGTTGTGACATGTCTGCTGTTGTCGTTGCCACAGCAAGCGCGTGTGTCGAGCTGTACATCTGGCGCGGTCATCTGTGGCAAGCAGATGAGCATCGATTATCATCATGCGTGTGCAGGATGAGGAGAACATGAATGGCAGCAACGGGCAGGCGCTGCTGCTGCCGGGCGCTGAGGATAAGGGAGGCAGTGGCTGGCTCTCCTCCAACACCAGCAGGTGCGCTGCTGCCTTGCAGTGGGTGGCGAGTGATGTGCGGTACACAGCGATAAACGGGAGGATGACAGGGCCGCACGTCTGTAAATGAACTTTGTATGTGCGATGTGAAGCACCCTGATGCAGGCCCCAGCTGCTTGATGATGATGTGCCGCGCCCCACTTGCACCCTAATGCAGGTCCCAGCTGCTTGACGCCGGGCAGGGAGGCAACGGCCTGTCTGAGCCCCTCCTGGGGGGCAACGCTGGCAATGGCGCGCCCGCCGCCGCCGCCGCCGCTGCAGCCTTCGTCACAGGTGAGAAGAGGGCTTGTCGTTTGCCATTGCTGTCACCTCGCGTAGCTATTGCTGTTGGCTCTGAAGCCATTGCCCTTGGCTCCGTAGCCATGTTGTGTGTGGGAGGCGATGCGGGCAAAAGGCGCACCAGCTGCAGCATGCGCCGCAGCCCTTTGCCACTGGTGCGTGCGTGCGTGCGTGCGTTGTTTGTTGGGTTCTCTTGCGGCGTGTGCCACTGCGGCCTCCTGTATGTCTGCCTGGCTCGTTGACCCCAACCAGCTTGCTGCATCGCACGTCCGCCTGGCTGTTGCGCACGCCCATGCGTCATGGCACGTCTATCGCATTGACTTGCCTGCTACTGTATGCCAAGCAGCCATGCCTGGCTGACGGCAGCATGCAACGAAACAAAACGAAGCGTCTGCCTGGCTGTTGCGCACGCCCTTGCTTCATGGCACGTCTGCCTGGCTGTTGCGCGCACGCAGGCGTCACCCCGGCAAGGGGAGGGCTCAGCATGGGTTTGGGCATGGGCGGGCCCAACAGAGGCGGGGGAACGCACGCTAACAACCTGCAGGGACCTGCTGGGGGAATGGGTGGAGGTGGAGGTGGAGGTGGAGCGGCGATGGAGTTCAGCAGGTGCTGGCACTCCTGCATGCACGTGTGGCAGCGCTCGTCATCATGACGGCAGCAATCAGGACCTGCCATCCCGTGTGCTCTTTCCACCTTTCGCCCGACAGCAAGTGAGCCGGGTGCTGCCTCATCAGTACCGCATGCAGCATGAGCACGTCTCAACATGACGCCAAGTGCATGCAACGTACAACGTACAATGCGCCCCTCCCCTCACATTGATGAGCTGCGGGACGGTGGGCCGCAGTGCGGGGTCAAAGGTAAAGCACCGCGTCATGATGCTGGCCAGCGGTGGCGGCAGGCTGGCGGGCAGCGGAGGCACCTCACGGCAGCACACCTGCGCATCAGGGGACAACACAGGCATGTGTTCTCGTTCTGTGACGCTTGGAGCCCACTTGGGGACGTCGGACGCGTGGCGTGCCAAGCACGCTGCCAGGTGGGTGCTCTTGACGACAAAGCTGGGAGTGCACGCTGCAGGCAGCAGCCCAAGGAGGCTTCCAGGAGGTGCATGCACCTGACTCGCCACCTGGCTGGCAACTCCACGCCCACCCGCGCGCACCTCCCACCCACCACTCGCACACACGCACCTTGCGCATGATTTGCGCCATCTGCACGCCCTGGAAGGGCTTGCGCCCCGTCAGCATGTTGAGCAGCGTGCAGGCCAGCGCCCACACGTCCGAGGCCCTGCCGATGCGTGCGCCCTCGAATTGTTCCGGCGGCATGAAGTTGAAGGTGCCGCGCACGGTGGTGGTGGCGGCGGCGGCCATGCTCTGTGTGGACTCGGCCAGCCGAGCAATGCCAAGGTCACACAGCACCTGCAGGGAGGGTTATCAGTGACGCACCAATCGTGCGAGGTGCGGAGGTCACGTGTGCAACAGTGACAGAGGATTGACAGCTAGTAGAAGTACTCTTTAGAACCCAACGCGCCACAGGCAGCCTGAAAGCCACATGCCTGCTCAGCTACCTGCATGACCTGTTTGCCCGCCTGCTCCCCGTCTTTCAACTCCTACTCACAGCAGTGTCGTCCTCATCCAGCAGCACGTTGGCCGGCTTGATGTCCAAATGGAGGATGCGCTGCTCGTGGAGCGCCTCAAGCCCTCGCAGCATGCCCAGGGCGTAGCGCAGGGACGCAGCCATGGGCAGCGGCACGCCCCCTGCATGCATGCAGTATACTCAAGCCCACAATTAAGAGCCCTGACCTTGGCCCTGCAAGCGCAGCCTCAGACAAGCAATGTGCACTGGCGTGAACTTTGCTTGGCGAGGCCTCCCTGGCGATCTTTTGTGACGGCTGCAGCATCATGACCCAGTCGTGCAATGGTGATGATGATGATGATGATGAGTCAAGAGCACCTGGCCTGTCGTGCGGTTCACCGCATGTGCATGGCTGCGTCAATGTGTGTGCGACACAGGAGCCAACCCATGGCTGCGTCAAGCCGCCAGCCTTCCCATGGCATGTGCCCCCTAGCGCCTGGCCCGCCGACACCAAAACCAGAGCAGGGCCCCAGCCAAGCACCTTGCAGCCTGGCGCTGAGGCTACCAGGGTACAGCCGCATGACGATGCACACGCTCCCCGCCGCCGGCCCCGCCCCAGGCTGCGCCACGCCGTAATAGGTGCAGAGGTTGGGGTGGCGCGAGACGCAGGTGAGGTTGAGCATGCAAGCCATCTCGCGCTGGAAGGACTCCAGCGTGGGGTCCAGGGAGGGGGAGGCGCCTAGGTCTAGCTGCATCGCCTTGATGGCTACATGCACATGCTGGGCGGCGGCGGTGGCGGAGGAAGCAGAGGTGGTGCGCAGGGTGCCGCGCCACACCCGGCACGTGTTGCCCTCGCTGCTGAGGAGCGCGCCAAAGCTGAGGTGCTCGGAGGGGATGAGCCAGCCCTGCAGCTGCAGGCTCTGCAGGGCCGGGTGCGTTGCCACTGGCTGCTGCTGTGGCGGCGGCGGCGGCGGCGCTTGGGGATGATGACCAGAGGCAGACAGAGATGAGCTTGGCGCGCCGCACGCATGGTACGCTGCCAGGTTGCGCAGCAGGTCCTGGTTGAGCGCTCTGCTGATGACTGGCACGATGCAGGCGGGGCAGTAGTCCAGGTCCAGTGCGCACAGCTCGCAGCAATTGTGGCCGCAGGGCAGCAGCGTGATGGGCTGCTGCGGCGTGTCGGCGCCCTGGAATGGCAGCCGGCACTTGAGGCACGCCAGCTGCAGTCCGCTGGTGGCGCTCGCTGTTGCTGCCATGAACGGATACGCGGGCTCCAGTGCCGTCTGCTGCAGGTCCTGCACCGCTCCCTTCCTGGCCAGAAGGATTCCTGCTCGAGTCAAGATGTTCGCGTTGACCGTGCGGGATACGCGCAGCTCGAAGCGGAGAGACGGCGGTGCTGCAGCGGCTCAGTGCACGCCGCAAACGCGCGCGTGTAGAATCGCCGCGGAAGCTGGTGCCGCACATCAAGACCACGGCATGCACTCCCGTGCGGCACACTCTCGCGCCACATCAAAGCGTCAAAGATGCAGATTGTCGCAGCCGTCGCCGTGCACGTTGCCGTGGTGAGCCTCTTGAGGGATGCTAGAGCTGGTGCAGCCTGGGCGGGCCGGTACACGCCCACCCACCCCGTGCTCCCGTTGCTCCCGCATTGCGCGCAGTTCGTGGGCGTGATGGGCGGTCGGAGGCTGTACAAGCGGATGAGGAAGGGCAAGGGCAAGGAGGAGCAGGAGCAGGCCGGGGCGGAGGGCGCTGCGCCGTCCACGACCACGCCATCCACCACTCTGGGCAGCAAGTGACTCCACCGCCACCTCCTTGTGATCACCTCGACGTGCCCTTGCCCTTGCCCTTGCGTTCCTTGAAACAAAACTTCGCGTCACGGTGTGCGACGATCACGCGGCGCCCCGGCCCGTGTGAGTGGCCTCACTCCCAGCACTCCCAGCGTTCCGACCTCTGCAGTGGTCCTCTACACGATCCCGGCCTGCCAACGCCCCTGCTCAGTCAGAACCGCGCTCACGCGTCAACAGAGTGGGAGCTCAGAGTGGAGCACTGGCCTTGCAGCAAGTGGCATGAGAGGAATTCGTTGCATCTAAGCATACTGCAGCAGCCGCTCAGCGCCAAGCGCTCTTCCCGCTCCTGCGCCCCGGGAATCACTACACTCCGCGAAAACGCCGCGAATCGCAAGCGGTGAGCCAGAACGCGCACAGCAGCCACTCGCACACCTCACACGCCCTCTGCACTCGGTCGCGCGGGGCAGAACGCCAACGGAGCCGGTGGTCCTCCGCTGGCCAGCGGATAGACGTGTCTCCCAGGGGAGGCCAGCGGCAGCGGGAATCCAGCTCCAGAGCCATGGAGTAGCAGTGCAGCGGGGTCTTATGGCAGCGGAAGGCGCGGCAGAGCGACGGCGCCCGGCGCTGGCCCCACCCCGCACGGGCCAGCCGCTGGCCCAGAAGCTGCAGCCGCACCACTCCGGACGGCAGAGACGCGCCGCCCGGTGGCAACTCAGCCGCATCCCGCTGCTTTTCCTGCCACTCATCGGGGCGATACTCACCGGCAGCGGAGTGCTGCCGCCCGTCGTGGCAGCAGCAGCGCCGCCTCCGCCCCAGCAGAGCAGCGGCAGCAGCAACGGCAGCGTTCCGTCCGCGTCCACCGCGCACGTGGTGTGGGTCAGCACGGGGCAGCAGCTGGCCGACGCCGTGGCGGAGTTCGGGCGCACAGGACGCACCACCACAATATACCTGCGCCAGGAAGTCACCTCCCTGGCCAACGCGACCTTCACGGAGCTGCGCGCCAACCAGGGGCCAGGCGGAGGCGCGCCCTACAGCAGAGGCACGCTCACGCTGGAGCCCTTTCCAGGCGCCTCGCGGGCCGTGGTGGTCGACACGGCCATGCGCTCGCACATGGCGCCGCCGTTCGGAGGCACCGCCAGGCTGGTGCTCAACGGGTGCGCAGTTGCTGCGTGTGGGAACTCTTGGGGTGGCGGGATGTGAGCGTTGACGCGTGAGTGGTTTGCGTCGCACGCAGCGGGTTTCGGCCGTTGTCAAGGGGGTAGCGGAATGAGCAGAATGGCACTCGAAATTCGCCCCGCTGACGCCTGCCTGCCTGCACTTTCCAACTCTTTCCACCTGACCCACCGTGCGCAGCGTGAGCTTCATCAACCTGTGCGAGGAGCCCGTGGTGCTGGGGCCCGGCATCTCGTACAACTCGGGGCTGGGCCTGTGGCTCTTCAACCGCAGCAGCGTGCTGTCAAACAACTTTGCAAACAACATCGTCCTATACGTGAGCGTGGTTGCTGTGCCTGGGGGTTTGCACGCGTGGGCGTTTTTCAGGGACGTGGGCGACCGAGTGGCGTGGCACGGGGAGGCGTCGCCCTGGGATGCAGGTGGTGTGGCTGCGCGGGTGTCATTGTCTGTGACGCGCGTGACACGTAGCAGCTGACGCGTTTGCCGTTCCACCGTGCGTGCCGCGTGCGCAGGCGCGTCAGGCCAACGTGGGGCTGTTCATGTGGCTCAACGTGATGCAGAACGCGCTCTTCCCGCAACGTGAGTCGGCGCACCTGGTCCATTGGCCTTTGTCAGCCGGGGGGCGGCTTTTGATGCGCTCCTGCGCCTCTCTAGCGGTCGCATGGACTGCTTGCCCGGCGCTCCTGCCACGAGGAGGCTTGCGCCCAGAGGGTGCTGACAATGCGCCTCTCTTGCTGCCACGCCACCGTCTTTCCCCGCAGTGTGGGAGCAGTCTGTGCCTGTGCACGGCAGCTTCCCCAAGAGTTACACCACGGTGCGCCTCGTGACGCCCCAGGCTGTGCTGGTGGCGCACTCCAAGACGGCAGGCATCAGCAACAACGTCACCTACAGGGTGAGTCAGCAAGGCCGTGCGCTCATCGCTTGGCAGGCGATGCAACGGGCAGGCGCAGGCTTGGCAGGCAACAGTTGTCTGCTTGTGAGCCTGGTCGCCTGCATGCGAGGCCACGCTGCCCTTGCTGTCGCGTCCACAGCCTGTTGCGCCGCTCCGCCCTTACTGCTCTCCCGTTCGCGATCGCGGCACGTTCTGCCCTCGCCACCCGCAGAGCACGTCTGATCCGTTTGACCCTCTGCTCAAGAACCTGACGCTCATGGAGCCCAGGTTCTGCAACGGCACAGAGCTGCCACACACCGACCATGGGCAGGTGAGCGGCCTGGTGGGAACGAGCATCACATCGTCGTCTGCACAGCAGCGTGGCAGCTGTGGATCCGACAGTGGACAATCGTGTTGCTTAACAGGCGGCTTCGGCGGTCACGCCCTGAATGTTGGATGTTGGACGTTGCGACGGCGGCTTGTCCGGGGCAGTCTAGCAGGTGCCGGCTGCCCAGAGGCGTGGGGCGCAGCCCTGATGCTTTGGGCCAGGGGGAGTCTGGGCGTGCGCATAGCTTGACGCATGGGCAGCCGTGACCTCCGTGTTCTTGCAGTGTGCACCTGCGGGCCTTGTTGCCTCTGACTCACAGTGGACATCCTCACCATCCTGCTATGCTCTCGCAGGCTGACCCTGTGGCCCCCATGTACATCACCACGGACTCGCTGTCGTGGGCAGAGGCCCTGTCAGCATCCACCGCCGTGATTGCCGCGTCGTACAACAGCTCCAGCGCATACGTGAGTCAGGGCAGGGCCTGCACCAGTCCGCATGGCGTGGTTCGCACCTGACTTTTCGGATCCATTCCCGTCTGCCACACAGTCCTGGAGGTTCCATGACGCGAGCAGCATGCATGCTTTGGTGGCCACCATCACCATGCCACGCACCACTTTCAGTCGTGTGCTGCCACCATGGTTGCTACGTGATTGCAGAGGGCCGTGCCCATCATCATGCTGAGCGGCTCGGTGCGCGTGAGCTCGCTCTTTGACCCGCCGCACGTGACGCCGCTCAACGGCGGCAGCCTGCTGCTGGCGGGGCCCAGCTGGGACGAACCAGACCACCAGCCCATCGAGGCCCGGCTGGACCTGAGCGGCGTAGGCGGGCTGCTCACGCTGGGCAAGGGCACAGAGCTCTTCATCCAAAACATGGTGCGTTCGATGGTGAACTGGACCTGGTGCCGCCACAGCTGCCGCTGTTGGCGATGTTGCCGGTTCTGCTTGGGCCTTGTGCCGGACGCTGGAGCTGCTTGATGCCCCGGGAGGCCTCCTGAGCTGTAGATTAGGCGGCAGAGCATGGCAGGAGAGCAAATAGCCTTGCGGCTGTCCTCCACGCGCCGCGCACTCGTCACGGCCCCCCCTCCCAATGCACACCTGCACCCCCTCGCGCAGATCATATCCGGCCTGGGTCAGGGCCCTCCGCCCCTCCTCCCAAACAGCTCCCCCGCCATCAACGCCACCACCACGCTGGCCCTGCCCATGACCGCCTTCACCACGCCCTCGTACCCTGACCCCATGGGCCTCCCCACGTTTGTGTGGATGGCAAACGTGACGCTGGTGCTGCCGGGGGACGACTACCTGGCCTTGGCGCTGCTGGCGCTCAACGACACGGCAGACAGCATCTACGAGTGTGCTAGCGGCGTGGTGAGTGGCGTGGATATTTATAGCTGTACATGTATGTAGGGGAGTGGCGCGGATGCGGAGGGATGGAAGACCAAAAGGATCGGCGAGGAAAGTGGAGGAGAGGAGAGGAGAGGCTCGGGTGGAGGGTGAGGTGGCGAAGTGGGAGCCTTGGGCTCGACTGACACACGCGAGCTCGCTGACACCTCCATGTGCCTGCCATGTTGCGCCTGTTGCTTGTTCGTTCAGGTGCGGTCCAAGGCGCAGGTGTTCCAGCAGGGCCTGCGCGCGCTGGAGCTGGCGGACAGCAGCCTCATGATCTCCACCATGCGTTTCAAGCGCCTGGTGGGCTGGACGCTCAACGCCACGGGACTGCTGCTGCGGCCTGAGGACCCCCTGCTGCCCTACAGGGCGCTGCACACGTGCCTCTCCACGGTGAGTGCGTCAAGCGGCAAGGGAAAGGCTCATTAAGAAGGCCCTTTTGATCCGGCGAAAAGGGAGGTTGGGCAAGTGGGCGGTTGCCGTCGGCATGCGCCTGCCACCTGTCCGTGTGTGCTGTGCGCTGCGCACTTCCCAGGACGGCATGGTCACGTTGCTGCAGTGTGCTCCTCCTAGCGCCTCCAGCCTCCTTGTGGGAGGCGCTTTGACATCTGGCGTTCTGACACCTCCCTATTGCGTGTCCATGTACGTGTCCATGTCGTGTGCAGGGCTCGCTGGATGACAACCTGGGTGAGGTGCTCACCACGACGGACGACGACGACGCAGAGTTCTACCAGCAGGTGGGCTATTAGGTGGCGCCTTGCTGCCGTGCAAGAGAGAGAGACAGAGGCTGGCAAGAGAGAGAGAGAAAGAGAGAGAGAGAGAGAGAGAGAGAGAGAGAAAGGCTGATTGCAGTGGGGCCGTGCTGCCGTGCAAGGAGCACAGCACAGCAGCTGCCTGCCGGCGTTGACGCCCAATGCGCTTTGGACTGCGAGGACATTTGATGATGGGCCAGCCTTGCAGCCACTGGTGCTGCTAACCTAGGTGCCTGCGCACGACTAGTGGTGCTAAATTAATGTCTTCGCACCGCCACCACCACCCACCGCGCTTGTTGCGCAGTTGACCATCATCGTGGGCTGCGTGCTGGGCTCCCTGCTGGTGGTGGGCGCGGCAGTGGCGGGCGTGGCCACGCTCAGGTGGACCCGCAGGCGCCGCGGGCAAAAGGACGCGCGGGCGCTGGCGGCGCAGCAGCAGCACCGCGACAAGCAGGACAAGTAAGCGGAGCGCATGCTTCTCTCAGGCTCTAGCGTCCCAGGTTTAGGTGCTCGTAGGCGCACGCTCAGCCGTTTGCTGGTAGCAGGATCAGGCCTGTCCGACAGCAGAGCTCAAACG
The DNA here is from genome assembly GCA_004335735.1 of Chlorella sp. KRBP. Taxonomy (NCBI): domain Eukaryota; kingdom Viridiplantae; phylum Chlorophyta; class Trebouxiophyceae; order Chlorellales; family Chlorellaceae; genus Chlorella; species Chlorella sp. KRBP. Next base: position 3,171 of record QAXK01003633.1, on the reverse strand, counting down.
ATCGCCCTCCTCCTAAACGTACTGTCTGTTGCTGTCCTCCTAACCTCACCACCGCACCTGTCTCCTCATGCCTCACCTCACCTCTCCTCACGTGCACCCGCAGGCTCACCCGCATGCTCTCCGACGGCCCCGCCCGCCCAGCCTCCGCCGCTTCCGCTGGCCGCCGCACCAGCAGCGGACGCAGCAAGACCTCCACCCCCGGTGCCAACGCCCCCTCGGCCTCCGCCTCCGCCAACGCCCCACGCGGCGGGCCTCTGGTGTCCGCAACAGCTTCGGCCGCCGCCGCGCACTTTGGCCGGCTGCCGCCGGACGCGCACGCGCACCTGCCCACGCACCACCACGAGAGCAATTCCTCCTACTCGTCCTCGGCGCTGCTGCTGACGCACCAGGGGGGGGGCAACGGCATGCACCCGCACGGTAGCGGCATGCACCACCACGCGGCGGGCAGTCGCAGCAGCGGCAGCATGACGCGCGACACGCTGATGCACAGCAGCGGCAGCCACCACCAGCACCAGCAGCACTTGCAGCAGGCGCAGCAGTCTGCGGAGGCGGCGGCGGCGCTGCAGCAGCTGCAGCAGCAGCAGCAGCAGCAGTGTGGGGATGCGTTGGTGGCCATGAGCGCGGACACGGCCACCACTGCGGAGCTGGTTGGGTACCATGGGGTCGAGTTGCCTCGGTTGGTGGGGCCCTCAGACTCTGGCGCGGCAGCGGTGAGTGAGAGCGTGTGCGGTTTGGTTTGGCTGGTTTTGCGTCCTGTTGGATGCCTCCCGCAGTGGAGACCGCAGTGCGTGAGCTTGCCCGTCGTGTGGGACTCCCTGTGCCTCTCTTGCTCGCTCAGTGGCAGGAGCGTGGCAGGAGGTTCCTGGCGTGTTGTCTTTGCACCGCTTCTGTGGCACCGCTTCTGTGGCACGACTGTGTGGAGGGCTCTGACGTGCTGTTGTCGTTGCACCGCTTCAGTGGCACCAGTGTGGACGGTCCTGACGTGCTGTCGTCGTTGCACCGCTGTCCGTCACGCCGCGCAGGAGTGCGGCCACATCACGCTCGTGCTGGGCCAGCCCTCCACCACACCACAGCAGCAGTTGCAGGGCTTGCCCCTGCCACCCCTGGCGCCGCCCCAGGGGCCCGCGCATGGGTTAGGGCTTGCACCAGGGCCGCATCAGGGCCCAGGCAGCGTGTCGGCTCTGCCAGCATCATCGCCCTGGCAGCCACAGGGCGCAGGGCAGTCCGCCCAGGTGGAGGAGAGTGCGGTGGACGTGAGGCTCTGCAGCCAGAGCAGCAGCGCTGCGCTCGCCGGTGCTGGTGCGGCACTGCCTACCGGGGCGTTGCTAGGGCACATGGCGGGGTGGCCTCCCGGCCCAACTTCCCCGCAGCATCCACAGCAGCAACAGCAGGAGGAGGAAGTGGCGACATGCGGCGACACTAGCCTTTACGCCGGGCTTGGAGCGGCACCACCGCCACCACTCGAGCCCCATTCCAGCGCTTCCAGCCTGCGGCCGGCAGTCAACGGCAGCAGCACCAGCGGCGGCGGTGCCGAGGCAGTGGTGGTGGCAGGGGTCACGGCGCCTGCAGCAGCGGCGGCGGCGGCGGCGGCGGCTCCACCCGGCAGTAGAGGCAAAGTGCAGCAGGAGCTCAGCCCGCAGCAGGCGGTGCAGTTTGAGGAGCAGCGGCGCAACCATGTCGCGACATACGCCGCGTACACCACCGCTGCCAACGGCCACAGCACAGCTGCGGCGGTCGCAGCAGGCAGGGCTTCACCGGCGATAGCGCCCACAGAGCCTGCTGCGGCTGGTGGTGTGCAGGGTGGTGCGGCGGCGGTGCAGGCAGCCGGGCCGGTTGTGGTGATGGGTGGTGGAGGAGCGGGTGGTGATCTGCCAGGGGAAGGTGCCATGGCGGTCACGTTGGTGGGTGCCTTGGCGCACCAGCACTTCCAGCAGCTGCAGCAGCAGCAACAGAAGCAGCAGCAGCAGCAGCAGGGAGGAGGGCAGCAGCTGCAGAAGCATTCGACGGACCCGCGCCGCGCGGTGCAGGAGCTGGTCAACTGCTTGGTCACCGACAGCAACAAGGTGAGGAGCGCGAGTAGAAGGTGGGCAGGGATGTGACCCAGGCCTAGCGCCTGGCGGAGGTGATCGCGGCATGATCGCGGTGTCTCAACCCGACTGTCGCGACGCGCAACCGCGACCTGCTGCCATCGCGACTTGGTTGTCCGCAGGTGACGCTGCACAGCGTGCTCGGCAAGGGCTCGTGGGGCACCGTGTGGCGCGGCGAGTGGCGCGGCCTGCCCATCGCGCTCAAGACCTTGGTCTTCGAAGCCGAGGACTCCGACGTGCGCGCCGCGCTGCAGCAGATGCCCTCGCTCACCGCGGGCGGCAACGGTCTCGCTAACGCAGGCATGCAGGCCTTCCGCAACGCCGCGAACGGCGGCGCCGGCGGGTCGGGGCCGTCGCCGGCGGGGCAGCTCGGGGAGGAGGTAGCGGGCGGGGAGGCGGGCAGGGTGGCGGCGGGCGTGCAGAAGCGCAGCCGCGCGATCATGGAGGCGGCGATTGCCGCGTCGGTCGGGCACCGCAACTTGGTGAGTCGCTGGCGCGTTGCTTGTGAGCTGCGCGATCTGCAGAGAGCGCGAGCGCGAGGCACCCGGCTCGGCTGGCAGTGCGCCCACGGTGCAAGCACACTGAAGCGCTGCGAACACGCCCATGCACCCTGCGCAGGTGTGCACGTACCACTACGACATCAAGCCGCTCAGCGACTCCCCAATGCCCACCACCCTCGCGCTCACCTACGGCCACAACGCCGTCTCCCTAGGCAACGGCTCGCACGGCTCCGACGACCTGGCAGCCGGCCATCAGCAGCAACAGCAGCAGAACGGGAACGGACACCACCAGCACGAGCACCAGACGGCCTACAAGCTGTTTTTGGTGCAGGAGCTGTGCGAGTCGTGCCTGAGCGTGGCGCTGCGTCAGCGTATGCTGCACAACCCACAGACCGGCTTTGTGGAGGTGGTGAGTTGCTTTTGGCTTCTACGGAGCATGCGATGTGCATACGCTGTTTGCGCTGTCAAACGTTATTAGATGCGCTTGCTGTAAACAGGAGGCGTTCGTATGTCCTGCGCGCTCGCAGGAGGCGGTGCTTGGTTTGCTGCTGGACATTGCCTCTGGGCTGCAGTACATGCACGAG
>QAXK01003631.1:0-21230 GCA_004335735.1 Chlorella sp. KRBP | reverse complement strand
TGGTGGGCGCCGTCGGCGTCGACCGTGACCTCCGCCTTCTCGCGCCAGTGGCCGGCCAGCTGCTTGACGTACCGCTCCGCGCGCGGCGTGCGGATCACTCCCGAGACCATGTACCCATCCTCGCAGGCAGGACGGACGCCGACGCCCGCGCCGGCCCCCGGCATCAGGCGGCGGTGAACAGCCCGAGCGGCTTCGGCGTGTAGCCGGGGAAGACGGTCGACAGGTGCGCCGCGTTGCCGAGGCGGTGGGTGACGAGCTCGGCGAGGCCGTCGCGGTAGTCCGTGGCGATGGCCAGGGCGCCGCCGTTCAGCGCGCTCCCGGTGAGTCCGGGGTGCCGGCCGAGGACCCGCCCGCCCCTGACCCCTGCGCCGAGGGCGATCATCGTCGAGCCGAAGCCGTGGTCGGTCCCACCGGAGGCGTTCTGGTCGGCGGTCCGTCCGAACTCCGTCATCGCGACGACCGTCGTGCGCGCCATCGCCTCCGGCCCGATGTCGGTGACGAACGCGTCGAGGGTGGAGGCGAAGTCGCGCAGGACGTAGGGGATGACCGAGCCGTCGCCCTGCCGCATGTTGACGTGCGTGTCCCAGCCGTAGGAGTCGACGCAGACGACCTCGGGCGTCACCCCGGCGCGCAGCACCCGCGCCACCTCGCCCATGGCCTGCCCGAACGCGCTGCCCCCGTACCCGCTGACCGCCGGCGGACCCGCCTGGGTGGCGATCCGGGTGGCCTGCAGCGCCGCGTCGAGGGTGCGGGTGGCGGCGACGCCGGCCGGGCCACCGGCCGCGCCCCACATCTCGCGGACGTCGCTCGCGATCTGGTCCTGCACGCCGGCGGCCGAGGTGACGGAGAACGAGCCGAGCGAGGCCATCGCGGGCGTCGGGACCGTCGAGGACAGGGCGTAGGCGCTCGCGCCGCCCATCGTGAAGGCCCGCAACGCCGCCTGGTCGGCCCCGGCGGTGGTCAGGTGGCGCCCCAGCCAGCCGCTGCGGACCGAGGCGGTGGCGACCGGCGCCCCGCTCTCGCAGAGCATCTGCTTCTCGAAGTGCGAGCGCGTCGGGGCCGTGTTGCCGGTGGCGTGGACGAACGCCAGCCGGCCGCTGCGCCAGTGCTTCATGAGCGGGTCGGCCGCCGCGTTGAGCCCGAACATCGACGTCAGCGGCCGCACCTGGGCGTCGGTCAGCGCGACGGCCGGCCGCCGGCGGCCGTACCAGGGGTCGCCGAGCGGCGCGAGGATGGACAGCCCGTCGGCGCCGCCGCGCATGAACACGACGACGACGGTGCCGCGCGAGGCGGCGTGGGCGCTGCTCATCGCGTACCGGGGCAGGACCGAGGGCGCGAGCATCGCCCCCGTCGCGGCCAGCGCACCGCGCAGCGCGGTCCGTCGGGTCAGGCTGCGGCGCTGCTCGTCGCACCCCCCGGCGATGCCCGCCTCGGCGAGCGCCGTCGTGAGGTCGGCGACCGGCGCGGTCGCGGCCCGGGAGGCGCGGTCCTGGGCACCGGCACCGGTGTGCAGGGTGAGGGAGCCGTCCGGGGCCGGGACCGCGATGGCGTCCTTGCGGTCGTCGTCGTGGTGGTGCAGCGGCAGGATCTCGTCGTCCAGCAGGTAGCTGTGGTCGGTCATCTCGGGCTCTTCCGTCAGCGCAGGAACATCAGCGGGCTGGTCATCGCGGCGTGCACGGCGCGCTCGACGCCGGCCAGGGTCCCCATCGGGACGTCCAGCCGGGCCGGGGCCGTGCCCCCGCCGAGGCGGGTGGCGAGGGTGCGCACGAGCGCGTGGGTGGCCGGCACGCGGTAGCCGGTGACCCGCTCGAGGATGCGCACCGCGGCGTCGGCGTAGGTCATCGACGCCGTGACGCCCAGACGGGCCGCCAGGCCGGCGGGGACGCTCAGGTGGGGGTCGGTGCCGTGGAGGACGGCGTCGGCGGCGTTGATGCCCCCGAGGACGGACGCGGTGCCCATCCAGTGCGCGTTGCGGTCCGGCATCCCCTGCGGGGAGGGCCAGTCGCGCACCGGCTGGCCGGCGGCCTTGATCGCGTCGTAGGTCGTGGGGATCGGCTTGTCGGTGAGGTCGCCCGCGCGACGGGTGTGCGTCCAGCGCACCCCGGCCGTCGCGGCGACGGAGGCCCAGGTCTCGGCGGGCCGGCGCCACTTCTGCCCGGCGGTGGACAGCCAGGTCGGGTGGGCGAACATCGCCCGCAGCACGTGCTCGATGCTCCCGCCGGTGGCGACCCACGCCGACTGCATCGCCGTGACCATCGCGCTCGGCGGGGTGTCGCTGACGAACCGGCGGGCGAGGCGGAGGCAGACCGCGGCGCGGGTGACCGGGTCGGCCGCGAGGTCGCGGACGAAGCGCACGATGTCCTTGGGCGCCGAGGTCGTGCCGCCGTTCCACGGGGTGTTGGCGTAGCGCCGCCCCCGGATGGTCACGGCGCCGAACCAGTGGTTCTGCTCGTGGACGCCGAGGGAGACCGTGCCGTCGGCCCGCGTCCCGCCCCAGAGGCCGGAGAGCAGCTTGGACGCGGCCTTGACGTCGGCCTCGGTGTAGTGGCCCACGCCGACGGAGTAGAGCTCCATGACCTCCCGGGCGAGGTTCTCGATCGGGTGGAGCCGGTTCGAGCCGTTCTGGTCGAGGTAGCCGAGCATGCCGGGGCTGAAGGTGAAGGCGACGAGGACGTCGGAGAAGGTGCGGAAGGCCATCCGCCGCGCGAGGGCGTCGAGCTGGCGGGCCTGCCCGGTCATCTTGTTCTCGGTGTAGGGCAGGGAGAAGTAGTCGAGCCAGAAGTCCGCCATCGTCGTCTGCAGGTGGCGCTTCGTGTACACCGGCCGCAGCACGTGGACGCGCATCATCTGCTCGGCCATGATCCCCTCGGAGACACCGGCGTACCCGGCCTTCGCGTCGCCGGCGGGGGTCGTCGACCACACCGCGGGGTACTTCTCGGCGGCGGTCGCGAGGAAGGGCTCGGCGATGGCGTCCGGCCGGAACTGGGCGTTGAGCCACGCGGCGACCCCGACCCGGCGGATCTCGTCGGCGACGACGAAGCTGGACCCGATGGCGGCCCGGCGGGCCATGACCCACTCCGGCGTCGTGCTGATCCCGGTGAGGCGGGGGGCGAGCGGGCTGGCGAGCACGGGCAGCGCGGGCGCGACGGCGGCGCGCGGCCGGCTCGGCGCGGCGGCCGGCCGGGCCGTGGCCGGGACGGTTCGGGGGGAAGCGAGTGCGAGAGACATCGGCTTCGGCTCCTCGTGAGCGACGGGGCGGGGCGATGGTGACCGCCCCGCCCCGTGCCGACGCAACCTCCGGATCGAGTCTCGCCCAGCTCATCGGCGGTTGGCCGTCGGAATGCCATCTCTTGACCAAGTCCTGACGCTCCCCTGACCGTCACCGGACCCGGGGCGTCCGGGTCAGCGGATGCCGCTGCGGGCGAAACCCTGGACGAAGAAGCGCTGGAAGACGAGGAAGAGGAGGACCATCGGGGCCACGCTGATCAGGGCGAAGGCCATCGTCCCGCCGTAGTCCGAGCCGAACTGCCCCTGGAGGTAGAGCAGGCCGATGGGCAGCGTGTACAGGTCGTTGTCCTGCAACGCGATCAGCGGCCACGCGAAGTCGTTCCAGGACTGCAGCAGCGTCATGAAGAAGAGCACCGCCAGCAGCGGCCGGCTGAGCGGGAGGACGATCCGCCAGAAGATCCGCAGGTGCCCGGCCCCGTCGATCCGGGCGGCGTCGATGAGCTCCCGGGGGATGGCCAGGACGAACTGGCGGGCGAGGAAGACCCCGAACCCCGAGGCCGCGGTCGGGAGGATGACGGCCCAGTAGCTGCCCTGGATGCCGAGGCCGGTGACCAGCCGGAACAGCGGGACCATGATCACCTGGAGCGGGATCATCAGGGTCGAGAGCACGAGCAGGAACAGCACGGTCGAGCCGCGGAAGCGCAGGTGGGCGAAGGCGTAGCCCCCGAGCATGCTCACGGCGACCGTGACGAGCGAGACGGTCAGCGAGATCGCCACCGAGTTGCCGACCCAGGTGAGCACCGGGAAGGCCGAGAGGACCCGCTCGACGTTCTCCAGGGTCAGGGTCCGGGGCCAGAGCCGCAGCTCCCCGCCGAGCAGCTCGGCGCGCGAGGAGAAGGCGACGACGACCATCCAGTAGAGCGGGAAGAGCAGGACGACGCTCACGAGCACGGCGAGCAGGAGGCGGACGGGCAGCCACCGGTCGCGGCGGCCGGGCCGACGGGGCGGGGCGGCCGGGCGGCGGGCGCGGGCGACGGCGCTCATCCGACGAGGTCCCGGGTCCGGCTGGTCCGCCACCGCACGGCGACGAACACGAGGCTGACGAGGAGCAGGACCACGCCGATGGCCGAGGCGTAGCCCTGGTCGCGCACGACGAACCCGTTGTCGTACGCGTACGTGACGAGCACCGACGTCGCGTTGCGCGGCCCGCCGCCGGTCAGCACGAAGACGATGTCGAACACCTGGAACGAGTAGATGACGTTGAGGACGACGAGGAAGAACGAGGACGGCCCGAGCATCGGGACGATGACGAGGCGCAGCCGCTGCCACGCGCTCGCGCCGTCGAGCAGGGCGGCCTCGCGCAGCTCGGGTCCGATGCCCTGGAGCCCGGCGAGGTAGATGAGCATGTTGAAGCCGACCCGCCACCACAGCGTGACGAGCACGACCGACGCGAAGGCCGCCGTGCCGTCGGACTGCCACGGGACGGCCGGCCGCCCGACCGCGCGCAGCACGGTGTCGAGGATGCCGCTGTTCTCGTCGAGCACGAGCACGCCCATGAGCGCCGTCGCGACGCCGGAGACCGCCATCGGGAGGATGACGACGGCGCGGAAGAGGCCGCGGGCGGGCAGGACGGAGTCGAGGAGGACGGCGATCGCGAGGCCGAGCCCCATCGAGAGCGGCGTGACGACGGCGGTGAAGAGCACCGTGTTGAGCGCGGCCCGCCAGAACACGGGGTCGGCGAAGAGCCGCGTGTAGTTGTCCAGGCCGGTGAAGGTGCCCGCGCCGAAGCCGTTGGTGCGCTGGAGGCTGAGGACGACCGCGCCGGCCAGCGGGACGAAGACGAAGAGCCCGAGCAGCGCCAGGGTGGGGGCGAGTAACCCGAGGGCCGCGGGGGTCTCGCGCCCGAGGCGCCGACGTCGGGGCCGGCGCGGCCGGGAGCCGGGACGGCCCGCGTCCCCGGTCCCCCGCAGGCCGGGCAGCGTCTCCGGGCCCGCGCTCACCGCGCCGTCGCGGCCGCGATGCCGCGGGTCAGGCCGGCGATCGTCTCGTCGACGGAGCGGCCCCCGACGAAGGCCTCCTCGAGCTGGTCCTTGAGGACGGTGATGATGGCCGACATCGACGGCGACGCCACCTGCCCCGAGTCCTGGGCCTGCACGGTTCCCGCCTGGCCGATGAACACGGGTGACAGCTCCGGGCGCACGGCGAAGTCGATGCCGGACTCGACGAGGTCGCGTCGGGTCGGCAGCAGCGATGCGCCGGAACAGAACTCGCGCATCGGGTCGGCTCCGGTGACGAAGTCGAGGAAGGACGCGGCGAGCGCGGGGTCCTTCGCCTGCTTCGTCGCGACGAGGGCGTTGCCGCCGAAGTCGCCCGCCGACCGAGCCCGGCGCGGGGAGAAGGTGGCTCCCCACTCGAAGTCGAGGGTGGCATCGGCGTCCGGCAGCAGGAAGGCGCCGGCCCACGTCATCGCCGCGGTCTGCGAGTACCAGATGTCCGCGGCGTAGGTCGAGGACTTCACCGAGCTGTTCGGGGGCACCCACCGCTGCCGGAAGAAGCCCTGCGTGAACTCGACGGCGGCGCGGCCGGCGTCGGAGTCGATGGCCGGAGTGGTCAGGTCCTCGGCGAGGAAGCGGCCGTCGGCCTCGAACAGCCAGCTGAGCCAGCGGGTGACGCCGTTGCCCTGCCAGTTGTAGACGAAGGGGTACTTCTCGTCCGGCAGCGAGCCGCGCAGGGCGGTCGCGACGCGCGCCAGCTCGTCCCAGGTCCAGGCGTCCTCGACACGGGTCGGCACCTCCGTGATGCCCGCCGACGCGAGCATCGCCTTGTTGTAGAGGATCGCCGAGGTGTCGGTGTGGTGCGGCACGCCGTAGGGCGCCCCGTCACGCAGCACGGCCTGCCAGGCAGCCGGTGTGAACCGTTCCGCGACACCGCTGTCGAGGTGGGGGCTGAGGTCGAGGAGCTGGTCCCGCCCCGCGTACCCGCCGAACGTGTAGTACGGCACGCGGAAGACGTCCGGGGGCGTCCCGGCCTGCAGCTGGGCGTCGATGGTCGTGAACATCTGCTCGTACGGGACGGCGTTGAGGCGCACGGAGACACCGGAGTTGGCCTTCTCGAAGGCCGTGATCGCGGACCGGAAGCCGGCGAGCTCGGCGTCGGTCCCCCAGGTCGTGAAGGCCAGCGTCCCGGAGGCGGCGGCCGGTTCGTCCTGACCCGTCGAGAAGCCCGCGCAGGCGGACAGGGCGAGGGGTGCGGACGCCACGGTGGCGGCGCCGAGGAGCTGGCGACGGCTGAGCTGCATGAGGTCTCCCGGGTGAGGGTGGCAGGGGAACGCCCCAGCTGGCTGCTCAACCGCGGACCCTCGAGACGCTAGCCACCCCGTTCGGGGCGGGCGCCCGGGCGTGCAGCGAGGTGGTCACGCTGTCGAACGTGACCGCACCCCGCCCGGCCCCCCTCCCCCGCGCTCAGAAGACGGGCTTGCCTCCGGTGACGCCGAGGACGCTGCCCGAGACGTAGCTCGCCTCGTCCGAGGCGAGGAACACGAACGCCGCGGCCACCTCGACCGGTTGGCCCACCCGCCCGAGCGGGGTGTCGGACCCGAAGCCCTCGACGCCGTCCGGGGGGATCGTCGCGGGGATGAGCGGGGTCCACACGGGGCCGGGAGCGACGGCGTTGACGCGCACGCCGCGCGGCCCGAGCTCCTGGGCGAGGTTGACGACGAGGTTGTTCAGCGCGGCCTTGGTGGCCGCGTAGTCGAGGAGGTGCTGCCCCGGCTGGTAGGCCTGCACGGACGTCGTGACGACGACGTTGCCCCCCGAGGCCTCGAGGTCGCGGGCGAGCTCGTGGACGAGCCAGAAGGTCGAGAAGACGTTCGTCGCGAAGGTGCGCTCGACCTGCTCCGGCGGGAACTCCTCGAGGGCGTCGTGGGCCATCTGGTAGGCCGCGTTGCACACGAGGACGTCGAGCCCGCCGAGGTGGCGGCGCACCTCGTCCGCGAGGTGGCGGACCGCCTCGTGCGTGCGCAGGTCCGCGGCGACGGCGAGCGCGTGGCCGCCGGCGGCCTCCACGGCCGCGACCGCCTCGCGGGCGTCGTCGGCCTCCTCCGGCAGGTGCGTGATGACCAGGGCGGCCCCCTCGCGGGCGAAGGTGACCGCGACGGCCCGGCCGATGCCGGAGTCGCCGCCGGTGACGAGCACCCGCTTGCCGACGAGGCGGTCGCGGCCCACCCACGACTCCTCCCCGTGGTCGGGGCGCGGGTCGAGGGCGTCGGTGCGTCCGGGCCAGTGCTGGGACTGGGCGGGGATGGCGGTGCTCATCGGGGTCCTCCTCGGTGGGCGGCACGGTGCCGCACGTCTGCGTCGGTGCCTACCCCTCGCGGTGGCGCGCCATCCCTCCCGGGTGACGTGCGGTGGCGCAGACCTGCTCGCGGGCCGCGCGGACGAGGTGGCGGAAGCTCGGCGGGTCGCCGACGTCCGGGGCCCACCCGGGGTCGGCGGCGGCGGTGAGCAGCTCCGCGGCCCGGACGAGCTCCTCGTCGTCGCGGGCGGCCGCCACCCTGGGCAGCAGGTCGTGCTCGACGGCCTCGACGTGCCGGACGACACCGGCGGTGAGGAGTCCGAGCCGGACGCCGTAGCCCGGGCCGGAGGTCCCCAGGTCCTCGAGCCGCTCGGCGGCCTCGGTCAGCTCACGCGCCTCGCGGACGGCCCGCGGCGTGGGGCGGTCCCCCTCGAGCAGGACGCCCTCGGCAGCGGTGTGCAGGGCGAGGTCACGCAGCAGCAGGGAGCACGCGGCCTCGCGCTCGGGCTCGGGGGCGAGCACGGCGGCCCGCGCGAGCCGGCGCAGCCGCAGGTGCTGGTCGACCACGGCGAGGACGAGGGCCTGCTCGCCCGTCACCGGCGCAGGGCCCTCGACGGTCGGTCGAGCAGCCCGGCCGGCCCGCGCTGCTGCTCGCCGAGGTAGGCATCGAGGACGAGCAGGCCCCCGGTCGTCACGGGAGTGGCCCACTGGAGCCAGCGCAGGCGCGCCCCGAGCGCGCGGGCACGGGACCGGGCGGCGTCGTCGTGGTCGGCCTGCTCGCGCGCGTCCCCGTAGGCGGCGCCGACCCGGTAGGCCTCCGCGCCGGCGGCGACGGAGAGCAGGGTCAGCCCGGTCTTGAGGACGACGGCGACGGTCGTCGGGCGGTGGTGGAGGACCCGACGGCGGTTGTCGGCGAGGATGGCCACCCCGCTCACGAGGTGGGCGGCGACCGCCGCGCCCTGGACCGGTCCCCAGCGGCTCCATCCCTCGTCGGCGATCTCGGCCCGTTCGCGCTCGTCGTCCCCCTCGCGCGCCGCGGGGTTGAGGCCGACGGCCCCCATGAGCGAGCCGCCGAACCACGCCGCATTCGTCATCAGGTGCGTCGCGCGCACCGCCGTGCTCCATACCGTCATCGCCGGCTCCTGCAGTGTCGTGGTGCCCGTCGGGCCCGACGGGTGTGCCCCGCACCTACCCCGGGCGGGGCACGGGGACACGGGCGACGTCGTCCGGATCGCGGCGCCGCCCGACCGGGCTCCCGGTGGCGAGGGCCGTGAGGAACGTCGCGAACCCGCCGTCGACCCGGCCCACCGCCCGCGCGGAGGTGCGGACGCGGCAGCGGTCGGTCGCGACCCAGGGGCGGCCGCTCGCGCGCACCGCCTCGACGAGCGCCACGTCCTCGTGCAGCGGGACGGGGGCGAACCCACCCACGTCCGCGTAGGCACTGGCGCGGACCCCCAGGTTGGCGCCGTGGACGTGGCGGTGGTCCTCCCCCAGCTCGTGGCGTGCTCGCCAAGCGTGCAGGACAACGGGATCGACGAGCTCGTCCGGCACGACGGTTCCGACGACGAGGTCGACCCCCGACTCGGCGAGCGCGACGTGCCGAAGCAGCCAGTCGGCCGGCACGACGCAGTCGGCGTCGGTGTTGGCGACCCACGTGGCGGTGCGTGGGCTCCCGGAGCCGAGGGCGGCGGCCTCCCCCGCCGCCACGGCCACCGCCCGCGCCGCACCGACCGAGCCGAGGTCGACCCGCAGGACCGTGACACCCGGGCGCTCCGCGACGACCGCCGAGCCGTCGACGCAGCGGTCGAGGACGACGACGACCGTGGTCGCCACGTCCGGGCGGTGCGCGTGCAGCAGTGCGGTGGCGGCCTCGACGCTGTCGAGGCAGCGGCCGAGGAGCTGCTCCTCGTCCCGCGCCGGGACCGCCACGACGACGTGCCCGACCCTCATCTGCGCCCCTCCTCGGCCGCGACGGACACCGGCCCGCCGTGGACGTCGACGAGCACGTCCGCGTCGGCGAGGTGGAGGCGGTGGCCGAGGTCGGCGAGGGCGGCCGACGCGACGTCGTGGACGGTCGGCCCGTCCAGCGGCACCTCGTCGGTCGGGTGGCGCCAGTGCACGAGGACGACCTCGCCGCCCGGGTCGAGGAGCCGCCGGACGCGGCCGAGGGTCCCGAGGAGCTCGGTGGGCGTGAGGAAGTAGCCGACTTCGGAGAGGACGACGAGGTCCGCCGCGACGTCGGGGAGGTCCCACGGTGCGGCGCCGACCAGCCACCGGACGTTCGGCGGGGCGTCCCGGCGCGCGACCGCGACCGCCCGGGCGCTGACGTCGAGGGCGGTGACGTGGTCCGCGCGAGCGGCCAGTTCGCGGGTCAGGATGCCTGTGGCACAGCCGATCTCGAGAACCTGCCGATACCTCGGGCGGCTCAGGACCGCCGTCGTGAGGGCCCGCTTGCGCGACTCGTAGAACGACCCCGTGAAGGCCCACGGGTCGTCCCCGCCCGCGTCGTACATCGCGTCGAAGGGGGCGGACACCGAGCCGGGCGCTCGGCGCTGCGCGACGGGGAGGACCCCCGGTGCGGCGAGCAGCAGCTCGACCGGACGGCGGGCGCGCCGCAGCACGGGCTCGGTGACGACCGGCCCGTCGCCGGCCAGCGGTCCGAGGGGCAGGGTCTGGGACGGGTGCTGCGCGAGGGCGGCGGCCTTGCGGCGCAGGTCGTCCGGGCCGAGCTCGACGACGTGCGCGCGGTCCCAGTCGAGCGAGTCGGGGCCGCTCCAGTGCCACCGCCACAGCGGGTAGTGGGCGAGGGCGGCTCCGGAACGGGCGGCCGCCACGACGGCGGCCCGCCCGAGGGCGTCGTGGTCCGGGTGGCCGTCCGCGGTGCAGGGCGCGACCACGAGGGTGCGCGGTCCGACCCGGGCGCCGACGGCGTTCGCCGCCTTCGCATCGTGCTCCGCCAGGGCGCCGTCGGGCAGGTCGAGGTGCTCGACCACGGCGCCGGGAGCCAGGGCGGCGACCGCCCCCTCCACCTCGGCCCGCCGGACCACGGCCAGCGCGTCCGGTGTCCACGCCGTCGCATCGGGGTGCGAGGCCTCGCCCCGGGTCGCGACGAGGACACGGACCGTCAGGCCGCACCGGTGCGCGGCCACGACGAGGCCGCCGACGGCCAGGCTCTCGTCGTCCGGGTGCGCGGCGAGCACGAGCAGCTCGTCGAACCCGGTGGCCAGGGCCGGGACGTCGACGAGGGGTGCCACGGACCAGCGCGGGTCCGCCAGCCACGTGCTCTCGGGCGTGCCGGCGTCGGTGTGGTGGAAGGCCGGGGCGTCGGAGCCGCTCACCCGGTGGTCCCGGGCTCGAGCACGAGCGCCCCGAGCGACACGAGGTCGCGCTCGGCGTGGTGCTGCCGGAGGTAGACGGTGAGGTCCGCGACCCGGCGCGCGTGCTCCTCGTCGTGGGTCAGGGGCGCCGGGCCCAGGCCGTGCCCGACCGTGGTGAGGACGACCTCCGCGGCGTCGGCGACGACGGCCCGGGTGCGCGCCGCGAGCAGCGAGCCGGCCGCGCCGTCGGCCCGCCCGGAGCCGATCTCGTCGGCGGCGTGCCGCAGGGCCAGGAGGGCGGCGTGGAGCACCCGGTCGGCCGTGCCGAGGTGCAGGTGGGCGACCTGGTCGGGCCGGCGGCGGCCGGCAGCGTCCCACAGGGCCCCGGCCAGGGCCGCTGCGCCGCCGAACCACACGGCGGCCACCCCGATCCCACCCCAGGCGAAGCCCGGTCGCTCGAGGTACCAGCCGGCCCCGCCGACCGGCACGGCCGGCACGTCGTGGAGCTCGACCGCTCCGGTGCCGACGGCCGCCAGGCCCCGCGAGACCCAGGTCGAGGGTGCGTGCGAGACACCGGGATGACGGAGGTCGACGGCGTGCATCCGCTCCTCCCCACCGCTCGTCGTCGTGACGAGGGCGTGGCTGACCGTCGTCGCGAGCGAGCACCACACCTTCGTGCCGTCGAGGCGGTCCACCCCGTCGCGGCCCGGGCTCGCGGCGAGGCCGGTGCCCGGTGCGCGGGCGGCGTAGACACCGAAGGTGCTGCCGTGGTCGACGCCGACCGCGGTGAGGTCGGGGCCGCCCGCCTGGGCGAGGATCGCCACGGCGTCGAGGTGTGGTTCGAGGACCCGGGCCGCGGTGAGGTCCCGGCTGCCGAGGGTCGCGAGGACCGACAGGTACCGCCACGGGTCCTCGCGCAGGTGGGCCGCGACCGGGGCCAGCCGGTCGGCGACCGCCAGCGCTGCCTCCGGCGTCGTCCCCGGGTCCGGCACCGAGCCGGGCCCGGCCCACTCCTCCGCACGCCACACCGTGCCCACGCTCGATCACCCCGTCCGGACGGTCACGGCTCCGTCCTCGACGGGGCACGCCTTGCGACCGCCCCCTACCCGGGCGACCGGGCGGACAACCTCGCGCCGCGGGGCCGGGGGGTCAGGCGCGCTCGAAGATCCCGAACGAGAAGCCCGCCGCCTCGGCGCGCCCGCCGCCGAGGCGCACACCCTCGACCTCGAGCGGACGGGCGTCGTCCCACCCGTCGGGCAGCCCGGTCGTGGCCGGCTCGCGCCGCGGGTTGACGACGACGAGGTGGGTCCCGCCCCGGACGTACGCGAACGGGTAGTCCTCGGTGAGGACCTCGAGCGCACCGCCCGGCTGGAGCGCGGGCGTCGCGTGCCGCAGCGCGACGAGCCGGCGGACGAGGTGCAGCAGCGAGCCCTCGTCGGCGCGCTGGCTCGCGACGTCGGGGCGCTCGGGCGAGGGGTCGAGCGGCAGGTAGAAGTCCTCCTCGGGCGCCGAGGAGAACCCCGCGCCCGGGCCCGGTTCCCACTGCATCGGGGTGCGCGACCCGGTGCGGTTGTTCGAGGGCGACAGGATGCTGCCCTCGGTGTCGGGCAGGTCCTCGACGTAGCGCATCCCGATCTCGTCGCCGTAGTAGATGGTCGGGAGCGACGGCCAGGTGGTGACCAGCGCGAACGCGGCGCGGGCCTGCTCGGCGGTGCGCGGCCCGCTGACGAGGCGCGCGTAGTCGTGGTTCGCCGTCGGCAGGGCCGTGTGACCGCCGTCGACCCCGATGGCCTCGGTCGCCCGGCGCCACTCCCGCAGGAAGAGGTCGATTCCACCGCTGCCCTCGGGGTCGAAGAAGAAGCGTCCGGTCTCGGTCCAGTTCGGGTCGTGCGTCCCGACACCGGTGTGCCACAGCGCCCGGAGCGCCGGGTTGCTGAACTGGAGGAAGAAGTCGGCGTGGAAGCCGGCCGGCACGGCGACCGCCGGGTCGCCCCACTCGGAGAGCAGGGCCTTGTCGGGGTGCTCGGTGTCGAGCCAGTCGCGCATCTCGCCCCAGAGCCGGCCGGTCTCGACCAGCCCCGGGTCGTCCTTGACGAGCGAGCCGGCCATGTCGACGCGGAACCCGCTGACGCCGAGGTCGAACCAGTGCGCCATGACGTCGCGCAGGGCCTGCCGGTTGGCGCGCGGCCCCTCGGCGTCGACGGCGTCGCGCCACGGCTGGGCGGGGTCGGGACGGGCGAAGCCGAAGTTCAGCGCCGGCTGGCACGGGTAGAAGTTCAGCTGGTAGTAGCCGCCGCGACGCCCCGGCACCGGGCACCAGATGCCCGCCGGGTGACCGACCTTCTCGTGGCCGATGTACCGGTGGTCGGACGGGTCGTCGGCCCACTCCCGGAACCACGGGTGCTGGTCGCTCGTGTGGCCGGCGACGAGGTCGAGGAGGACCCGGATGCCCCGGCTACGGGCGGCGTCGACGAAGGCGGCGAGGTCCTCGTTCGTGCCGTACCGCGGCGCGACCGTGAGGTAGTCGGCGACGTCGTACCCGGCGTCGGCGAACGGGGAGGCGAAGAGCGGGCTGAACCAGACGGCGTCGACCCCGAGCCACGCGAGGTGGTCGAGCCGCTCCGTCGCGCCGCGCAGGTCACCGATGCCGTCGCCGTCGGAGTCCGCGAAGGTCTGCGGGTAGATCTGGTAGAGGACCGAGTTCGCCAGCCACGAGGGCTGCGGGCGGGGGCTGCTCATCGATCCACCCTAACGAGCGGGGCACCGCCGGAGCCGTGACCCGAGCACCGGTCCGGGTTTCGGACGAGGCTCCGGCGGGCAGGGCGTGAGCAGGGTGGTCACCCCGGTGGTCAAGCAGCCGGCCCCTCGGTGGCCATCCGTGCACAGGCCGGCGTCAGGTGCAGCAGGAAGCCCTGCCCGGGCGCGAGCGCCGGGAGCGGCAGCCCGTGACCGGTGAGCACCCGTGCCGACACCTCGACGCCGTCCGCGGCCTGCGCGTCCTCGAACCACCGCGGGCCCCGGACCTGCTGGCTCTCCGGCAGCCCGGCCTCGGGCCGCACCCGCACCCGGTAGCGGGCGTCGGGGTCCAGGCCCGGCAACGGCACCGCGCCCGGGGTCACGCCCCGGCCGCTCTGCACCCGCACGACCGTGAACACGGCCTCGGACCGGTCCGCGGCGACGACGCCACCGATGACGAGCGAGGGGTCCGGGTGGTCCGAGCGCACGACGTCGCCGGTGTGCAGCACCGGGCGCAGCTCGCGGTAGAGGCCGCTCCAGGCACGCAGGGCGTCGAGCTCGTCCTCGGTGCACTCCGTGACGTCCCACTCGAGACCGGCGTGGCCGCCGAGGGCGACGAGCATCCGCAGCGACAGGTCGAGGTCGCGGTGCGTCGTGTGGGCGCGGGGCGGCCCGACGTGCGTGCCCATCCGCTCGGGCGGCACGAGCAGCCCGGTCCAGCGCTGGATGGCGACCCGCTCGAGGGCGTCGTTGCAGTCGGAGGTCCAGACGCGGTCGGTGCGCGCGAGGACGCCGAGGTCGACCCGGGCACCGCCGCTGGAGCACGACTCGATCTCGAGCGCGGGGAACCGCTCGCGCAGGGCGTCGAGCAGGCGGTAGGTCGCCCGGGTCTGGGCGGCGACCGCCGGGCGGTCGGATCCGGACCCGTCAGAGCGCACGGCCTCGTGGAGGTCGCGGTTGTGGTCCCACTTGACGAAGTCGACGCCGTAGCGGCCGATGACCTCGCCCATCGCGCCCAGGACGTGGGCGAAGGCGTCGGGGTTCGCGAGGTCGAGCACGTGCTGCTGGCGCGAGGGCGCGGGCGGCCCGGCGGCCGGGCCGAGCACCCATCCGGGATGGGCCCGCACGACGTCGGAGTCGAGGTTGACCATCTCGGGCTCGAACCAGAGGCCGAACTCCATCCCGAGACCCTTGACGTGGTCGACCAGCGGGCCGAGGCCGTCCGGCCAGACCTCGGCCGAGACCTGCCAGTCGCCGAGGCCGCGGGTGTCGTCGCGGCGGGAGCCGAACCAGCCGTCGTCGAGGACGAAGCGCTCGACGCCGATGGAGGCCGCCGTGTCGGCGAGGCGCTTCAGGTGGGCGAGGTCGGTCTCGAAGTAGACCGCCTCCCAGGTGTTGAGGACGAGGGGGCGGGGGCGGGCGGCGCGGTGGTCGGGGCCGGACCGCTGGTGGCGCACGAGCCGTGCGGTCAGTCCGTCGAGTCCGTCGCCGGACCAGACCGCGACGACGTCGGGCGCCGTCCACGTCTCGCCCGGCCCGAGGCGGACCTCGCCCGGTGACAGCGCCTCGCCGCCGCCGATGACGGCGGCGTGCGCGCCGGCCCCCTCGGGGAGGCGCTCGACGAGGTGCTCGTGGTTGCCGCTCCAGGCGACGTGCACCGACCAGACCTCGCCGTGCCGGAACCCGAAGCCCGCCGTGCCGGCGGTCATCAGCAGGGTGGCGTCGTGGCCGGTGCGGCCCCGGCGGCCGGTCCGCAGCCAGGTGCCGTCCTCCACCGACCGCCGCTGCGGGGCACGCTCGCGCACCCAGCGCCCCGTGAGGTCGAGGACCTCCTCCGCCCGGCCGGGCAACGGCAGCAGCGTCCGCAGGGCCGCGACCTCGAGCGGCGGGGCCCCCTCGTCCGCGGTCGAGGTGACCGACGCCGCGACGGTGAGGACGCCGTGGGTGTCGAGGGCGTAGGTCAGCTCGACGAGCGCCGCCGGGTCCGTCGCCTCGGCCCGCACGACGCAGCGGTCGCCCCCGCCGGCGACGGTCGCGACCCACCGGGGTGCGGTGGCGGCACCGGCCCGGTGCAGCGCGACCCCGGGCGTGCCGAGCCAGCCGTCGCCGGGGCCCGGCAGCACCGTGAGGTCCCACGGCTCGTCGAGCGCGTTGTTGGCGACGGGGGTGTCGCGCAGCAGTGCCAGGTCGGCCACCGCGTCGTCAGGGAGGTCGGCACCCCAGTGCAGGACGGCGGGCAGACCGGTGCCGCCGTGGTGCAGGACCACGGCGGCACCGCCGCCACGCAGGACGGTGAAGGAGGAGGTCATCCCTTGGTCGACCCCAGGGTCAGGCCGGAGACGAACTGCTTCTGGAGCGCGAAGAACACGACGAGGACGGGGAGGGCCACGATGATCGAGCCCGCGGCCACGAGGTTGGTGTCCGAGAAGAACTGTCCGCGAAGGTTGTTCAGGGCGCTGGTGACCGGGTACTTGTCGCCCCGGGAGAGGAGCACGGTGGCCCAGAAGAACTCGTTGTAGATCCACGTGACCTGGAGGGTGGCCAGCGCCGCGAGCGCCGGGCGGACGAGCGGCATCGTCAGCTGCCAGTACTGCCGCCACACCCCGGCACCGTCGAGCTCGGCCGACTCGTAGATCTCGTGCGGCAGCGTCTTCATGTAGTTGCTGAGCACGAAGGTGCAGAAGCCCAGCTGGAAGGCGGTGTTGACGAGGATCAGCGCCCAGAAGCTGTTGAGCATCGTCCCGGACGAGCTCATGAACTCCGGCAGCGGGATCTCCTTGAACATCCGGAAGACCGGGATGAGGAGCGCCTGCGGCGGGAGCAGGTTCGCGGCGAGGAAGACCCCGAGCAGGGTGAGGTTGAACCGGTAGGAGAACCGGGCGAGCACGAAGGCCACGAGCGAGGACAGGAACAGGGTCAGCACCACCGCCGGGATGGTGATGAGCAGCGAGTTCTTCAGGTGCAGACCGAAGTTCCCTCGGCTCCAGGCGTCCTTGTAGTTGTCGAGGGTCCAGCCGCCGAACGAGAGGTACCCGTTGGTCTGCGTGTACGAGTACTCGCGGAACGAGTTGTAGAACGCCCACAGCAGGGGGAAGAGCCAGACGATCGCCAGGACGAGCATGATGCCCGTGGCCACCCGGCCCCGGCGGCGGTTGATGACGCCGCCGCCGGTCCCGCTCAGGGGCTTGCCGGTCGTCCCCGGGACGGCGGTGGGTGCGGTCGCGGTGGTCATCGGCGCTCCTCCCGGAAGACGATGCGTAGGTAGATCGCGATGAACACGGACGAGATGACCATCATGATGACGGCGAGCGCGGAGCCGAAGCCGTAGCGCGTTGCCTCACCGATGACGTTCTGCGACACCAGGGCCGAGATGAGCTCGAGGCCGTTGCGGCCCTTGTTGACGATCCAGACGAGGTCGAAGGCGCGCAGTGACTCGATGACGACGATGACGAGGACGATCATGTTGATCGGCCGCATCACCGGGAAGATGACGTGGAAGAACGTCTTCACCTCCGTCGCGCCGTCGACCGCCGCGGCCTCGCGCAGGGACGCGTCGATCCCCTTCAGGCCCGCCAGGTAGATGAGCATGATGTAGCCGGTGTGCCGCCACGCCGTGGCCACGAGCACCGCCCAGAGGTTGACGTCCGGGTTGCCGTACCAGTCGACGTTGGAGCCGAACACCTCGTTGATGAGGCCCTGGTCGGTGGAGTAGAAGAGCTGCCAGATGAAGCCGACGAGCGCCAGCGAGAGCACGACGGGGAGGTAGAACGCGGTCTGGTAGAACCGGCTCCCCCACATCTCGCGGTCGAGGACGACGGCCAGCACCATCCCGAGGATCGTCGGCAGGACGAAGAGGAAGACCAGCCAGATGAGGTTGTGCTGGATCGCCGGCCAGAACGGTGGGTAGATCGTCGCGATGTCGACGTAGTTCCTCGTGCCGACCCACTCGATCGCGCTGAACTTGAACCCGTTCCACTTGGTGAAGGACAGCAGGAGCGAGCCCAGGGCCGGGAGCCACACGAGCCAGACGACCAGCACGGTGGGCACGCCGATCATCAGGCCGATGACCAGCCGGTCCTTGGTCCCGCGGCGCTTCTCGACGCGGGGCCTGCTTCGTCGTGCCCGTCGTGCGGGTGTCGTCACTGACATCGGTGGCTCCCGGACCCCGGCCTCAGCCGAGGATGGACTTGGCCTGCTGCTGGATGGAGGTCGTGATCGAGTCGATGGAGTCGGGCTTCTTGATGAACTCCTGCAGCGACGCCGTGATGACCGTGTTCGCGAGGTCCGCGTTCGTGTCGCGGTCGAGGAACTGCGCGATGGACTTGGCGTTCTGCACGACCTCGACCGACTTCTTCTGCAGCTCGCCGTACTTCGCGGTGCTGGCACCGGTGTTCGCGGCGATGAACGGCGCGGACCCGGCGTTGTTCCCGGCGTCGGCCGCCTCGGCGCTGCCGAGCCACTTGATGAACGCCTTGCCGGCCTCCTCGTCCTCGGCGCCGGACGCGACGCAGAACCCGTCGATCGGGGCGTCGAGGGCGTCGGAGCCGATGGTGTCGTCGAGCGCGGGGAAGGTGAAGAAGTCGAGGTCCTCCTGGGCCTCGGTGGGCACGCCGTCGACGACGAAGGTGCCGAGGAGGTACATGCCGCACTCGCCCTTGGCCATCGAGGTCGCGGCCTCCTGCCAGGTGCGCCCGAGCGAGTTCTCCTGGTGGTAGGGCAGGAGGGTCTTCCAGGTCGCGAAGACGTTCTTGACCTCGGGGCTGTCCCAGGTCTTCTCGCCCTTGGTGAGGGCCATGTGGAAGTCGTAGCCGTTGAGCCGCATGTTGAGGATGTCGAAGGTGCCCATCGGCGCCCAGGCGTCCTTGGCGGCGAAGGCGAAGGGCGTCATCTTCTTGCCCTGCATCTCCTGCATGAGCGCGGTGAGGTCGTCCATCGTCTTCGGCTGGGTCCAGCCGTTCTTCTCGAAGACCGACTTCCGGTGGAAGACCGCCCACGGGTAGTAGCTGACCGGCACGAAGTACTGCTTGCCGTCGGCCGCGGTCGAGGCCTTCTTGAACGCGTCGCCGATGCCGTCGATGGGCCACACGTCGCTGACGTCCGCGATCTGGCCGCCCTCGGCGAACTGGGCCATGCGGTAGCCGGCGAACCACGTGAAGACGTCGTCGGGGGTGCCCTGGAGGTAGGTGGTGATGCTCTCCTGGAAGGTGTTGTGGTCGACCGCGTTGACCGACACGGTGACGCCCGCCGACTTGGCGTAGGCGTCGGCCATCCCCTGGAGCCGCTCGTTGGCCGGGCCGGAGCCCTTGGCCTCGTTGATGCCGAACTTGACGTTGCCGGCCTTGGCCGAGGCACCGGACCCGGATCCGCCGTCGTCGCCGCAGGCGGTGAGGAGCCCGGAGGCACCGAGGGCGCCCACGCCGAGCGCGCCGCGCAGCAGGGACCGGCGACCGAGGGCGCTGACGGACGCGGGGAGGGTCGCGAGGCGGGGGTCGCGCGGGACGGGGCGTGCCATGGGTGTCTCCTTTGACGTATGGCGCTTCTGACAACTTCGATCAGAAACGAACATCCAATGCCGACCGAGTGTGTCCACCGCCGATGGCCCTGTCAAGAGGTCTGTTCAGGCTTCTCGGTCACGATCCGGTGTCGCCGTGGGGTTCTCGCCGTGATGAGAGCGCTCACATCACTCTGGAGCCGAGTGTTGGAAACTGTTGACATGTGGTGTTTCGAGGTCCCACACTGTCGGCCATGCGTCAATGGCCAGACGACCGCATCGCCTTCGGCGGTGACTACAACCCGGAGCAGTGGCCCCGTGAGGTGTGGGACGAGGACCTGCGGCTGATGGCCGACGCCGGTGTCTCCTTCGTGACGCTCGGTGTCTTCTCGTGGTCCTGGCTCGAGCCCACCAAGGGCGAGTACGAGTTCGGCTGGCTCGACGAGGTGATGGACCTCCTCCACGCGCACGGCATCGCGGTCGACCTCGCGACGGCCACCGCCACCCCGCCCCCGTGGCTCAGCGCGGCCTACCCCGAGATCCTCCCCGTCGACCGCGAGGGCCGGACGCTCTGGCCGGGCAGCCGCCAGGCGTGGTGCCCGTCCTCCCCGCTGTACGGCGACTTCGCCCTGGCCCTCACCGACCGGATGGCCGCGCGCTACCACGGGCACCCGGCCCTGGCCATGTGGCACGTCTCGAACGAGTACGCCTGCCACAACCTCCCCTGCTACTGCGACACCTGCGCCGTGGCGTTCCGGCGCTGGCTGGAGCGGCGGTACACGACGCTCGAGGCCCTCAACGAGGCCTGGGGCACCGCCTTCTGGAGCCAGCGCTACACCGCCTGGGACGACGTCCTGCCGCCGCGCCTCACGACGACCTTCGGCAACCCGACGCACGTGCTCGACTACTCGCGCTTCGGGTCCGACACCCTCCTCGACTTCTACCTCGCCGAGAAGGAGGTGATCCGCCGGCACTCCCCCGAGGTCCCGGTGACGACGAACTTCATGACGATGAGCAGCTTCCGGCTGCTCGACTACCACGACTGGGCGCCGCACCAGGACGTCGTGAGCACCGACCACTACGTCGTCGACGCCCTCGAGCACCCGCGGGCCGAGCTCTCCTTCCACGGCGACCTCACCCGCGGGCTCGCCGGCGGAGCCCCGTGGATGCTCATGGAGCACTCGACGAGCGCGGTCAACTGGCAGCCGGTCAACCCCGCCAAGCGCCCCGGCGACACGCTGCTCGACTCCCTCACCCACGTCGCCCGCGGCGCCGACACCCTCGGGTTCTTCCAGTGGCGCCAGTCCCGCTCGGGGTCGGAGAAGTTCCACTCGGCGCTGGTGCCCCACGCCGGCGAGGACAGCGACCGCTTCCGCGAGGTGTGCGAGCTCGGCGCCGTCGCCGGCCGGCTCGGCGAGCTGCTCGGCTCCCGCGTCGAGGCCGACGTCGCCCTGCTCTGGGACTACGAGGCCGAGTGGGCGGTCGCCGGACCGTGCATGCCCTCGGCCGCCCTGGACTACGTGACCGCCGGCCACACGGTCCACCGGCTGCTGCGCGACCGCGGTGTCACCTGCGACGTCGTGCACCCCGACGCCGACCTCTCGCGCTACCGGGTCGTCGTCGTCCCGACGCTCTACCTCGTCTCGGACGAGGCGGCCCGGGCGGTGGCGGCGGCGGCCGACGCCGGCGCGCACGTCCTCGTCACCTACTTCTCGGGGATCTCCGACCCCGACGACCACGTCCGGCTCGGCGGCTACCCCGGCGCCTTCCGCGACCTGCTCGGCGTCCGCGTCGAGGAGCTCTTCCCGCTGCGCGTCGGCGAGTCGGTCGCGCTCGATGGCGGCGGCACCGGCACGGTGTGGTCCGAGGACGCCCGGGCCCTGGACGCCGAGGTGGTCAGTGCGTACGCCGACGGTCCGCTCGCCGGCCGCCCCGCCGTCACCCGGCGCGGAGCCGGTGCGGGGGTGGCCTGGTACCTCGGGACCCTCCCCGACGACGGCACGCTCGGTAGCCTGCTCGAGCGGGTCGTCGACGAGGCCGGGGTGTCGCGGGTCGCCGAGGCGCCCGCGGGCGTCGAGGTCGTCCGCCGGAGCTCGGCCGACGGCTCGTGGCTCTTCGTCCTCAACCACACCGACGACGACGCGACCCTCGCCACCACCGGCCAC
>QAXK01003629.1:0-11850 GCA_004335735.1 Chlorella sp. KRBP | reverse complement strand
TGGGGGGGGGGGGGGAATGGACAGTGCGAGGAATGGGGCGCAGTAGGGGCAGCGAGATGCAGTGGGGTTGGGCAGGCGTGTTGATGATGGCCCTGTGGGGCCATGTGCGGTCGTGTGATGCTGTGCCCACACGCTCAGGTGCTGGTGTTGACTGTTGAGCCAGGGTTTGGAGGGCAGAAGTTCATGGCGGACAAGGCGGGCAAGGTCAGGGTGCTCAGGGACAAGTTCCCACACCTCACCATTGAGGTGGGCAGGGCAATCGCCTGATGATGATGACCGCGCGATGGCGCTTGTGGAAACGACAGGAGGGCACCGCTGGGCGTGTCTCGTCACCACCTGTTGATGCCACGCTGCCTCTACACCGTTGCTGCCCGCAGGTGGACGGAGGCATCGCCCTTTCCACTGTGGATGCTGTGGCGAGTGCGGGGGCCAACGCCATTGTGGCTGGCTCCGCCATCTTCGGGGCAGCACAGCCTGGTGACGTCATCAGCGGCCTGAGGGCCAGCGTGGACAAGGCGGCGACGTCCACATCGACGGCGTAGCGTGGAGTGGCGTGACCATGTTGCTGATGTGCTGCTGCACCCACGGCCTGCCCAGGACTTGCGTGACAGGTTGATCGCCAGCCGTTTGCAAGCGAAGTACACACGCGCACACCAATGAGCAGGAAGGAAGCAATGCCACCGCGCGGCCCCTGCAAGCTGTTCTTAGAGCAACATATTCAAATGTCCTTGTTGGCGATGCGGTAGATTGACTTGTTGATGCGTGAGAGCTGCGCCTTGAGGGACGCCGCCTGCAGGGCCGCCTGCGGAGTGAATGAACCAGGGACCACGACCCAGAGGGCAAGAGTCAGGGCGAGGGAAAGCAAGCCAGCCTGGTACTCCTGATGTCCTGCGCTAGCCGCGCGGCGGAGGTGGCATGCATGCCGTTGTCTGCTCGCCACCCCCACTCTTGCACCCACACGGCGCACCTCTCCCCTGAGCGCCAGGCTGGCGTCCACCTTTTTGATGGCACGCAGGTCACGCACCACACCTGCGGCACGCACAGCACGGCCCCGCACCAACGCCACACACGCATCAGCCTAGAGCGCAGGGAGGCCTGCCTTGGGAGGAGGCGAACACAGACGAGCATCTGCTTGCCCCACCGCGCACATCACACACTAGACTTGCGCTGCGCCTGGTCACTGATTGCAAGCGTGACACGCCGCCCCACTCACGTTCTGCCGCGGCCTGACTGGACGACACGTTGCTGGCCAGCCTCTGAAGCTCCAGACGCGCTGACCTGCACGGGGCAATGGCATGGGACGGTGTAGAGCTTAGTGTGCGCACAACACGGCACCATGAGCCCTGCCTACCTCCTTCCCTCCTTGCCTCCCTCGCACTCGCACTCGCACTCGCGCCTGCCAGACTGCATGCATGCCCAGGGCAAGCTCTACAGCACAGAATGGGTGGTGGGTGCTTCAAACCGACTCACCTGAGCTTGGTGTAGCCGCGCTGGAGCTCCTCCTCACCAGACAGCAGCCGCGCCTGGAGGCAACAGGGCAACAGGGTCAGGCCCCTCACTACTAGAATGCACGGGGGTGTCTGTATCCTGCTGGTGGCGCTGGTGGCACACCCTACTTGCCCCCTGATAATCGCTCCCCACTCCCTGCTGCCTAGTCCCCGCTCCCCACTCCCTGCTGCCTCCCCCCTCAACTCCCCCGCTCCCCAGCAGGCACTCCTCCAGGCCCTAGTGACCCCACTGACACCCTCCCACTGCCCTCCCCGCCCACACACCTCTAGCTTTGAGGCCTCAGCCGTGTAGTCCTTGACCCGTGACTTGAGGTCCTCCACCCGCCCCTCACTCTTCTTGATGACACTCTGTGGGCTGACCAGCCGCCCCACCGTCCACCGCCACAGCAACCGACGCGTGCCTGCAGGCACAAGGGGTGTGGGCGAGTGGCTATGCTGCTCATGACATGTTAAACGCCACCTCTCAGCTGCACAAAGCCCCGCCCAACCCTGCCCACTGCTGCACAGGATGCCTGCACTGCCCGAGCCGGGCTGCACCTGGGAGCGCCAGGAGGGCCAGGGATGTGGCGGTGGGGTAGGCAGTGTAGGGGTTGGCGGCGGCGTAGGATATGGCGCCTGCACACCGTGTGGCACACATCAACACCGCCCACGATCGTGAGCTCAGTGCTGCCATCCGCGCACATCGAGTTGCCGGGCGCCTTCTCCGTTGCATGCTCACCCTTGATGCCGGCCACGGTTGCATCCTCCACCACCCCAGCTGTCTCCACTGCGCTGTCCACGTATG
Source organism: Chlorella sp. KRBP (assembly GCA_004335735.1). Taxonomy (NCBI): domain Eukaryota; kingdom Viridiplantae; phylum Chlorophyta; class Trebouxiophyceae; order Chlorellales; family Chlorellaceae; genus Chlorella; species Chlorella sp. KRBP. The sequence goes on along the minus strand of QAXK01003629.1, from coordinate 9,558 downwards.
CCTGCGTGGCAACAGGGGAGCAGCGCAATCAGGCGCCGCGCGCCACCCTCGGCGTCCCCTCCCCCCGCTGTCCCTCCTCAAGCTTGCACCGGTACGCTTATGGCCTACATATAGCTACGCACCTGCGCCATGTCCAGGTGGAACACGGTCTTGGCGTAGACGCGCTCTGCAGATTCTTGCGCCCACGCTGCGCCTCGCGCGATGCCTTTCGCGGCCGTCGAGAAGCCCTCATCGACCTGTTTCCCAGCGTCTGCCGCTGCCTTCTGCGCGTCATCTAGGGGCGATGATGGGCTCTGGGCCATCGCGCAAGATCTTCAGGCGCTCCGCAGCAGCAGGAGGGAGTAAAGAGGCTGCTGGACGTGTGCGTAGGCGCTGCTGCAGCCTGACTGTCACCCACTGAGCGCTGTGAGTATGAGGGCGGGGCGTGGCGGACATGGCGCCTCCCGAGTATGCGTGCGCCTCGACGGGTCCACCTCACAGGGACACTGCCACTGACACTGGCACTGGCTTGATGGCCAAAGCTTGTCATCATCAGGAAACATGAAACATTCGTCGCTCGGCCCGCAACCCGGGGACGCGCATGATGCCAATGTAGCAATGGGAGCCACTCGTCAGGTGCTGAGAGCTTGCCCCTGGCGTTTGGTGTGTGCCGCGCCGGGTGTGGCCGTGACGTGTGACGCCATGGAGCTCCTCGCGCCACGCCACACACATTGGCACACTCGCCGCCATGCTGGTCACTAGAGCAGCAGCAGCAGCAGGCCCACGGGGCGCCAGCACCAGCAGCAGCAGCGGAGGAGGCGCCCCACATCATCGGAATGCCACGCCAGCGCCAGGGCGAGCCCGCCGCGCGAGGAGCAGCAGCGCCTGCAGGGGCACAGCGGCGATCGCCAGTGCGGAGCCCATGGGAGCAGCTGCAGCCGGTGCGCGCGATTGGCGACAGGGATCCCGACATCATTTGCCGCGACGATGCAGATCGATCCGGGCCTCTGTCCTTTGCGCTGCGCGCGTGCAGGCCACATCACTGCAGCGGTGAAGCCAGCAGCAGCACCACCACCAGCTGCACAGCACCAGGGCGCCACGCTTGGGGCGCCCATCCTGGTGTCCGCCACCACGCCCAGCGTGTGCAGCCACGCCCTGCAGGACGACAGCCTGCTCACCTCGTCGTCATGCTCCTCCAACGCACCCTCCGACACTGAATGCTCACTGAGCGCCAACCCTAGCTCTAACCCTGGCGCAAGCCACCGCCTGGTGCGTGCGTTCAAGACGCCCAGGGGACGCGTGGTGCACATGAGCGCCACCAGCGCTGCACCCCGCCAGCACTCGGTGCGCGTCCCCACCAGCGCAGCTCGAGGAGGCGCACAGGACGCCCTCCCTGGGGCCACCACCGCATCAGGCAAGCACCAAGCGCAGCGGGGCCACCAGGCGAGCGCGACGCAGCCACGCAGACGCCACTCCACAGCAGCGGCGGCGGCGGCGGGTGCGTCTCCACGCAAAGCATCTGGCGCATCGCCACACGCCCCTTCCACCGGCGCTGGTGCTGCTGCTTCCCCTGGTCGGCACAGTGCCAGCACCTGGCCCACGTCCCCCGCACCCTCACCCTCACCCTCACCAGCACCAGGGACAGGCAAGGGCAAGCAGCAGCAGCAGCAGCGGCGGCGGTCCTGGGGGCAGGTGGGCAGGGACGCGGCGGTGCTGCTGGCGGCAGTGGTGCTGCTCCCACTGCTGGCGCAGCAGTGCGCGGTGGTGCTGCGTTTGGGCAGCAAACTGCAACCCTCCTTTACCAAGCAGCCACTAGCACTGCAGACAGCCTCCTCGCCTAGCCCTCCCAGGGCCCTACACCCGCATGGGCTGCAAGACCTGAGGGCTGTGGCATGGGGCGCGCTGCACTGGCCTTCAGCCGCAGCTGCTGCACAGGAGCCCTCCCACCTGGCCGCTGCCTCCTCACCACCACCGCACCACCCACCGTCAGCGGTGACAGCGGCCCCCCGCACCTCCGTCGCACAGCACGTATCGCGCCTGTGGGGCGCCGCCGCACCCGCATGGGGCTGGGTTAGGGCTGGGGGAGGGTCAGGGGCGCCTGGCACCACCAGGGACACGCACACGCGCAGCACCAGTGAGGACGTTAGTGGTGGTGGCGGTGGTGGTGTTGCGTCCTTCCCTCCGACGGGGGGCCTCACCAGGCAGTGGGGGCCGCAGGCGGCGGTGCGGGTGCTGGGGGTAGTGCCGGCGGGGGTGGCCAGCCCCTACAGGGACGCACCTTGGGACGAGGTACGCTGAGGGGGTGGGTGGTCGGGGGATGGGGGGGCGGGGCTGCAAGCTGTTGGGAGCAGGCCACCGCTGTTAGGGCAGAGGGCAGCATTGACGGGGGTGCTGGCCCGTCTAATGCTGGTGGCCCGTCTAATGCTGGCATTGGCTTGCACTGCCCAACAGTCCACCCCGCTCCCCTCCCCTGTGCTCTGCTGCCAACGCGTTGCCACCGCGCAGGTGTTTGCGCATGTGGGGCGTCGCCTGGCGTGGAATGACCCCTCCTTCCAGCTGCTGGTCTTCAGCGAGCAGGAGCTGATAGCCAGCCCAGGTGAGGCGGTGGGTTGCGGGTTGGACGTTGAACTACTTGCGGCGGCCTGCTGGTGTGGCTGCTCTGTCCAGCCACTGGCGTGCTGCGTGGCGCCCCGACCCTCACCCTGGCCCCCACTATGGCACGCGGCCACCTGCCCAGAGCCACACGTGCTATGACCCTGCTCTCACGTGTGCTCTTTCAATAATTAATCAATTGGCGCAGAGACGTGGAAGGAGTTCATGTCACTCATTGAGCAGCAGTGCCAGGTGCGCCTTGGGACGGGGACGCGCAACGCTGCTGCGGGCACTCCCATGCATGACTGCACCCGTGGCACACGCTGCAGCGCCGGGTACACAGCGCCTAGGACACCCGTGTTGCTTGCATGTGCTGCGCAAGCCGCACGTGCACCCCACCACATCATCATGCTGCCCCACTATCCGTGTGCAGGTGCTGCTGGGTGGCAGCCTGACCAGCCCGGTGCTTGCCTCCAGGCTCAAGGCGGCCGCGGACAAGGGCTGGCTGCCCACCCTGCGCATCTTCCTGCCGGCCACACCACCGCCCACTACCTCCACCAGTGATGCGAGTGGGGGCGGGCAGCAGCAGCAGCAGACACCAGCTGAGCTGCTCGCGCTCACCAGCCTCAATGGACACACACCACAGGTGAGTATGAGTGGCTAGCTCGCAGCACCAGCCTGCTGCTCTAGCATCATCAGCAGCAACAGCTGTCCACGCGACCTCCACGCCCAAGCTTGTCCACACTCACTTCACACTCCTGCTGCCGCTGCCTCCCTGTCCACCCCCTCCCCCCACCGTGCCCTAGTCCATGTCCGCCTTGGACCAAGCCCTAGCCAAGCTCATGCCCTGGGGCGGTGTGGCCAAGGCGGCAGAGGTCTGGCCCACACTGCTGGTGAGCGCTCACTCTGGCAGGGCAGGATGGGTGGGTGGCTGCGGAGCTGCGCAGTGGTTCAGGGCCTGGCAGTGCAATGTGACGCTGCACCTCCCGGTTGTGGTTGGGCAAGGTGTGGGCACTGCCCCATGGTCCCCGTCCCCTGCCCTTACCTGCACGCAGGACCTGTGGTCGCGCCACACGAGTGACGACCTGTTGTTCGTCATCCTGGTGCTCATCAACACCTACATCACAAACGTGCCCCAGGTGAGGAGTAGGTTGAACTCTCTCACAGTGCACTGCGACGCGGGCGCCTCCACCGCTCCCTCACCCTACATCACGCCCTGCCCTGTGCCCCATGCCCTAACTGCATGCAGGTGTCCATGACCACCAAGGGCTTTGACCTTCCCTCGCTGCAGTGCATGCTGACCCACTGCCGCCGTGAGGTGGTGAGCTGCGTGCGCGACCCCACGTGCAAGACGGCCCTGGACTGCCTGCAGTCATGCTCCTTCAACGACCAGACGTGCGCCTACAGGTGAGCGCGGGCCTGGCCGCTGATCCAACTGCGACTGGTAGGCCAAGTCGGTGCCTGTAGCAGCCTGCACATGTGTGCGTCGAGCTTGACATGTGCTACAGGCTGTTCTTTGGCAAGCAGTCCACATATCAAGCCTTTGCATGCAGGCTTGTTCAGTCCTTGATGTGCTGGGCAGGCACATGATGGGCTGCTTGCACGTTGTCGTGTGTGCTTGGCCCCCTTGCAGGTGCATCGTGAGCTATGAGACGCCCGAGCTGACGTCCTTCAGCCTCTGCATCCTGGAGAAGCACAACTGCCGCTCCCTGTCCATGGACCTGCCCGCCCTGCCTGACCCCGCACCCATGGCCTCCTTCAGGGGGGCGCCCCTCTCACACGACACGGCAGAGGTGAGATGAGCAGGGGGGGAGGGGGGAGGGAGAGAAGGGGGCCTGCGCCAGCACGCACCGCACTGCGCACCATGTGAACGCCTCACATGGTGCTCTTGGAACCACACGAGCCACGCTGCTGCTGCTGCTGCTGCTGCTGCCGCTGCTCTCGCGCTTGCAGGGCATGTTGCTTGGTTGGCTGAACACGGAGACGGCCCTCCTGGTGCCCCCACAGGGCGGCGGCGGCGGGGCGGGCGGGACATCCCCGCGCCTGCAGCCCTTCTCGTGGTTGGTGGCGGCGGGCAAGAACCCGGCGTACGACTACTTCCCTTGTCAGCACCAGCTGTTTTACCGGGGGAAGGCCAAGGGCACGCTCTGGTACGCGCCAGTGTTTAAGGTGAGCTCCTTGTGGGGATAGGGATGCAGTTTGGACAACTTGAGGCCCTCCTGCATGCCCTCCTGGCACGCCCTCTTCCGTCCCATGAACGCACACTGGCACGCTAGAGCAGCATTCTGCCGCCTCCTACCACTTTGTGAACGTCATGGTTGGACTGGCCTGGTCTCGGGATCTTGAGGTGTTGGGATCTAGAAGCAGTGATACCCCGCACGCGGCGATTGTTAGGAATGGAAGCGGCAGTAAATACCCAGGAGGTGGCGCAGGCCACGTATAGGGCACAGATGAGGATGAGATTCAAGGTCTGCAGGGCGTGGCTGGTGCTATGGGCTGGGCGGAGTGGCACCTAGGGGTAACGGCGGCGATGGACACCTCAACCATCACTGTGCGTTCCTTTCTTCGCCGTCTCTTCCACCTCCCTTCCACACGCAGGTCAAGACGGTGGACGGACGCGAGGTGTGGCGTGAGACGGACAGCTTATCGTGTCTGCTTATGCCCTGTGCCCTACGGTGTTCAGGTCAAGACGGTGGACGGACGCGAGGTGTGGCGTGAGCGGCGCTACCGCGTGCGCCGCGGGCAGGTTCCGGGCACCTTCCACCTGAGCGTGCTCGACAATGGCGTCACAAGCAAGGAGTTTTGGCGAGTGTTGGACTGCAGCGAGGACTTGGAGTGGGTGCTGCTCTACTACTCGGGGGCAGCCTCAACAGCAGGTGCGCGCGCTGCAGGACCGTGCGGGTGTGGCGCCGACTGGGGTGGTGTGCTTCAGGCACCATTGCGTTGCCTCGGGGGGTGGGCAGCAGGACCGTGGCCATGGGGATATGGGCAGCACCGCGTGTAGCTTGCATCGTGGGCATTTCAGCTGCCGCAACTGTGCACGCCTGCAGGGCCGAATGGCGAGATTCCAGTGGACACCAAGAGCAATTGCTTACCCTGTGCTTGCGGCCCCCCCCACACCCGCAGGCCTGCAGTACAGCGGCGCAGTGCTCGGCACGCGTGACGGCTCGATGCCCACCTCCCCCTCGACCCTGCAGCGCCTTGAGGCCGCCCTGGACCTGGCTGGCATCAAGCCGTGGGAGCTGTCCTTGGTGAACAACAAGGAGTGCGCAGGCGCGCCTCTGGCGGGGCTGGTCAGGGCGTGACCTTTTGGGGTGCGGCACGCAGGATGCACACGCTGAGGACTGCAAGATCTGGGAAGCACTGTCGTGAGTGCCAGTGGCAGGGCGCCAAGTACCCTCAGAGCACACATGCCAGGCGTTCCTTTGCAGATGCCGTTTGCTTTCCAACTCGAATAGTGTACACGCAAGCCGACGAAGGCGACCACCAGCAACAACAGCAAAACATCATAAACAACAGAAGGCAAGGACCAGCACTTTGCCGCTCTTCAAGAATCAAACGCAGGACATGGTGAGGAACGGTCTTCTTTTCCGAGGCAGGCAGTCCTCATGAATGCCAGCAAGCGTTGGCAGGAGACGGCACGGGTATCACGCAGCACGCAGCACGCAGCAGCAACGCTTCCTGCAGCAGCAGCGCCGTGGAGCCACACATGATGAAGCACAAGTATGCCTGTCCAGCAGAGGTGAAGTGACCACTCATGACGACCAAGGCAACTGAGCGCAGTCGAGGTCCTGCCTGAGGCACTCAGGGCTTATGAATGCATTGATTGCGGATCGCGGCGCTCTCCTCAAGACCCAAGTCGACAAGCACCCAGTTACCCACTGACTGCGTGGCTGTCCTACGGAGAGCAAGCAGCCTGTGTCTCTCGCAGCCTGGCCGCAAGCGCGCCCCCTCCACACACGACGGCGTGGCGCTTACGTCATGTCAAACTCCACGTCCACGCACAGCACACGCAGCGTGCCGTCGTCCCTTACTAGCCCCTTGCTCCCTCGCTGCAGAGGCTGCTGAGGCACCAGGCCTGCCTTGGCGTCCCCCGCAGGCCTCCTCGAGTGCTGCAGCCACCCCGCTGATGCACCACTGCCGGTGTGCGCCGCCAGGTGCCGCCTGCTGCCTAGAGGCAGTCCCGCTGCCCCTCGCGCCGTGGTGTGGTGATCCAGGGGCCGTGCCTGCGTGTCAGGCACCGTGACCTCCCAGCGCAGTCCGTAGGGACCGGCGGGCACCCAGGTGGGCATTGAATGGTTGCCGTGCAGGGTGAGGGGCTGGCCGGGCTGCACCGGGCAGGACAGCGCGCTGCCGCAGAGGGCAGAGGTGATGCTGTAGACGCGCAGGCGGTGGAAGTACACCGACACCCGCAGGGTGCCGTCTGCGTGCAGGAGGGAGTGCACATGATGGGGGGGGGGCACATAAGCCAATGTGAGCCCAGCGCGCGTCAAGGCTGTGCAGTTGATGGTGTGCCGCTGCACCAGGTGATGGCTGCTGCACCAGGCGGCCGCACCTGTGAGCGCGTTGCCGCGTGGGGCCACCTGGGCGTCAATCGTGATGAACAAGGGGTCCCCGCGTGGCACGGGCTCTGGAGTCACCGTCACGTTCTGCATGCGCGTGTGGGCGCCAAGCACGCGTCGATTTTCGGTGCACCGTCCCTGCACCCGCCAGTCCCCCCCAAGAGGGACCCACACAGCCATGGCACATTGGCGCACCATGAGCTTCAGCACTCCTGGGTCGCCGTGGCCCAGGCAGTTGCTCCACGCCTGCGCCGCGCCGCACGCGCCCAGCAGAAGCGCCAACAGAGGCACCGCGGCGGCCCTCCGCACGTAGTTAGATATAGTCATGTCGTGTGTTGCTGATGGTTGTGTGCTGGCAATCTGCGCCCCACTTGCGAGCTTTCCCCGCCATGAACGCTCGCGGTCTACACCGTGAGGAGCGGCAGCGGAGCTCGAGTAGCGCCGCGTGTCGTGCGGACACGCTCAGCACAAACGCAACAACACCATCACCGCCTGCAGCGCCTGATCGCTCGCTCGGGAGCACCACTCCGAGGTCGGAGGCGAGCCCAGCGCCAAGCAGCATCAGCGAGGAGGCGACTCCCGAATCGCTACTGCAGTGAGCTAGACGATTGGCAGCCGGACGACGGCTGGGACGATTTGCAGGCGCCGGAGCAAGGCGCGCCATGCTGCAGAAGCAGCTGCAGCGCCAGCAGCATGGCATCGACAGCAGCTTGCGCTGCACCGCATCATCGAGGTGCGCGCCGGGAGCTTGGCGTGTGGCGTGTGGGGTGGCGTTGCTGTGCAGCGTCTCAAGGGGCGCTCCTTCGTCCTCGCTGGCTTCCTGGACTCGCAGGCCGTTCGTGAGCTTGGTGAACGTGAGCACGAGGCGCTCCGCTGCGCCATCTGCCAGGCGGGTCGCTCCTGGCTCGCGGGAGGTACCACCCCGCAGCACGGCGCTGTGCTCAGCGCACCCCGAGCACACGCAGCTGCAGGGCGCAGCGGGCAGGCTTGATCTCCAGCAGCCTCTGCTGGTGAGCGGCTGCGAGGGGCCAGGCACCGACGGGGGGGCCGACCAGACTCAGGAGCGAGCCACCGACGCGCGCAGGCCGCAGCTCAGGAGGGGCGGCGCACAGCTCGCAGCAGGGCTCGCCGTGGCCATCCCTGTGGCTCGTCGTCGACTTCCGTCGTGGGAATCAGGCCTCGAGAGGAACCAAATCAAGGCGGAGGAGCACGCGCAGAGGAACAAAATCGGGCGCCTCACGCTGGTGGGTGCGGTTTGTGCACTTGCGCATCATGCATGCAGTTCTCTGATGCGACGGGCGGGCAGGTGCCGCCGTCTCCGGACCTGCTGGCCGAGGTGCTGCCTCTCCTGACGCCCAAGCAGCTCGCCGACGCCATCTGGGGCTTCGCCAAGCAGGGCAGGTGTGTGTCGTGCAGGATCACTGTAGGTGCAGGTTCCTCATTGCTTTGCTGAGGGTGTGCATCTGCACTTCGCAACTACGTGCAGCCGTCCGGGGCAGGACGTGATGGACGCCATTGCCTCCGAGGTGCTGACCAAGGTGGAGCACTTTGGCTCGCCCGACCTGAGCAATACCATCTGGGCGCTGGCCGTGCTCAAGTACCAGCCCTCAGCGCTGTGGTGGGACGCCTTTGAGCGACAGGTCAGTGCTGCTGGTGGGGCGGGGCAGGCGTCCAGGCGCATGAAACCAGGGGGTGCGTTGCGGGGCGCTGAGCGTGCGGCCTGTCCCTGGCGCACAGGTTTACCAGCACCTGACAGACTTCAACGACCGTGAGGCCGCCAACCTCATGTGGGCGCTGGCCGTGCTGGACCACCGGCCCGCCTGGGTGCTGGAGCCCCTTCTGTCGGCCGCCCTGGACCAGCTGCACCACTACAGCCCAAACGCGCTGCACCTGGTGGGCTGGTCGTGCGGCAAGCTGGGATACTGGTGAGGAGCAGGAGGAGGAGGAGGAGGCGCATACTGGATTAGCGCAGCCCGGCTGAGGGAGGCAGTCTGTCAGTTGACGGGTCGCGTGTGCCTGCCGCTCACGTGTGTCACCCCACGCTGCACTAACCTGCAGCCCGTCGCGTGAATGGCTGGAGGGCTACCTGCGCGCTGCCCAGGCCAGCTTCTTCCAGTTCAGCCCCTCTGAAATGAGCAACATCATCTGGGCACTGGCCAAGCTAGGTGAGAGCAGGAGGAGGAGCGAGGGCAACGGGCAGGGAGAGAGAGAGAGGCAGCACATTGGGACAGCAGAGGGGCCAGGAGACGCTCACGGAGAGGAGACAGGCCGTGGATGCACCGTTGACAAGGCCTTGCGTCCTTGCACCTTGTGTTGCCTGTGCGCAGTCCCTGGCATGGCTGGTGGCCAAGAGCCATCCCCCTCGTCCTCCCATCAGCCCCAGGGGGCGGCGTACAAGCTGCCCTCCCTGTGGCTTGACAACTTC
>QAXK01003628.1:0-10981 GCA_004335735.1 Chlorella sp. KRBP | reverse complement strand
AGCAGCAGTAGCTCCAGCAGCCCCACCAGCAGCAGCAGCAGCCCTGCCAAGGCCCCGAAGGTCCTGCCGCCCTGTGACTCTGAGGGGCTGTACTGCAGGGATAAGATCAGTGCTACTGGCCCACTCTTTGGTGTGCAGCCCAAGGGGGGGCGGTACGTTGATCAGGCGTGGCTGGTGGGCAAGGCACGCATCAGCAGTGTCAAGATGTTTTACAACACCAGCAGCAGATGCCTGCGGGGGCTGCAGCTGACGTACAAGCACTCTGCGGCGGCCGGCAGCAGCAGTGGCAGCAGTCCTGCGTCACAGGTGCAGCAGCTGGGCAGTTCGTACCTGCACAAGACAGTCGCTGTGAAGGAGGTGAAGCTACGGGATGATGAGGTCATTGGCAAGGCTGAGATCTGGGACCCCAAGTGAGTGTGTGGATGGGGCGGGAAGGATTGAACGTTGTATTGAAGGGGGTGGGGGTGAATGAAGTGAGTGTGGGTGTTGATGCGATTGCAAGTTGACATGAGGCATAATGAGGTCATTGGCAAGGCTGAGGTCTGGGATCCTAAGTGAGTGTGTGGATGGGGTGGAGTGGTGATGTGCTGCTTGAAACTGGGGTTGCAGGGCTCATTGTTGGGTGGGGTGGGATGGCACCTGGCCCACCCACTGCAGCTCAGGGGCCCACAAACATGTCATATGTGGCTGCAGCCAAACACTAACTCCTGCCGTTACTTTGCCTGCCCACTGCTGTTCCAGGTGCATCAAGTACCTACGACTCTTCACCAGCAAGGGCCAGAAGGTGTCGGTGGGCAGCGTCGATCGCGGGTTCGAGTTCCAGGCACGCAATGTGACCAAAAACAGGGACAACGGCAGGCTGGCTGCAGTCAAGGGGTGGCAGGACGCCCCTGTGAAGCATGGTGAGTTGCAGGGTTTTGAGTTTGGGGTGGCAGCCTTGAAGTGTGTAGATTGAGGTACAAACATGTTGCTGAACAGCTTGAACTGCAAGCACATGCAGTGAATACACATGCGCAAGGAAGAAATCAAGAAGCAACATGCACCACACAATGACTCACCGAATGTCGCACAGCTCATAAGCGCGCCCTTTCCTCAGCTGATCAGTGTTCTGCACCTCTGCTGCCACTGTGTGTGCAGCCGCTACTGCCAAGAAGCCAGCAGGCAGCAGCCCGGGTGTGCTCAAGCAGCTGCAGTTTGTCTGGTCAGCACCCTTCTGCGACAATAAGTGCACGCCACAGCCCGCAGCAGCAGCAGCAGCAGCAGCAGCAGCAGCGTCCGGTTCAGCAGTTGACCCTGATGAATCTCCAGGGTCTCTTATCACAGAGTCGGGGTCGATGCCCAGCACAGGCCACCACCACCGGCTTCTGTTGCAGCAGCAGCAGCAGCAGCAGTGGTCTGGGGATGACGACGGCCTAAATGCCTTGCTGCAGGCACAGGAGCACTTGTTGGCCAAGCAACAGCAAGAGCGCCGGGCAACAGCAGCAGCAGCAGCAGCAGCAGAGAGTCAGGAACCTGCACTGGACTTGATGCAGGAGGATGACTGGGCCACAGCTGAGCTGGAGTCCTTGGCAGTGATGCAGCAGACGGCGTCCATGGCAGCAGCAGCAGCGACGGCTGGCAGCAATGGCAGCAGTGTTGCCGTGCCTGCCAGCATACACCGGATCCTGAGTGTCATAAAGCCCGACGACAGGCTTCCGTGTCCCGCTAAAACCTACCCGTTTTATGCCATGGGCCAGATTAAGGCCAAGGCATCTGACGGGGGTTTTGTGTGCTCCGGGGGTTTGATCGGCAGCAACAGGGTCTTGACAGCGGGGCACTGCGTGTGGGACGACCGCAACGCGCAGGGGCCGTTCAAGGATCTGCGTTTCGCGCCGGGTCAGTGGAAGGTCGGCGGCAAGACGGAATCTCCCTTCGGCTTCGTCGATTGGGATTACGTAACCCTGTTTGACACGTACATCAACGACCCTGATGGTGAGGGTCTGCCGTTTGATGTGGCTGTCATAACACTGACAAAGCCAGTGGGCACGGAGCTGGGGTGGTTGGGGATTCGTGCAGCAGCACCACCCTGCAAGTCGACCCCCCTCACTCTCACTCTAGCTGGGTACCCTGGTGAGGATCCAGAGCACCCCATTGCTGGTGGTTGGGCCGGCGGCTGCTGGTACGACAAGTGTGACGTGGCGTACTCCTGCAGTGTGAGCATCACGAATCACACGTGTGACAGCTACGTGGGCCAGAGTGGGGCCCCCATGTTTGACCAGGAGAACTACGTGCGGGCGGTACACACGCTGGGTGTACTGCCTGGCTTCAGTACAACCAATGGGGCCATCACCATCCAGAAGTTCCTGCTGGATAACCTGATGGGCTATTGGCGGGATACTGACGGCTACACGCAGGCCAAGAGCCCAGCCCAGGCCAAACGCGGCAAGAAGCTCTTCCAGTGATGCAAGCCCAGCCCTCTGTGTGGAATGTGCTGCCGTCTGGATGTGCTGCGCAGCCAGATTGCTGTGCCGTGCAGCCAACTTTTTTATGCTGTGGAGCCATCTTGCTGTGCGGTGTGCAGCTTTTGATGGCCACATGTGTTCATTGTTGATTTCCGTGTACCCCTCTGTTGCTGCTGGCACCCAAAAGGTGCTGAAGAGTACTGTGATGTAGGTGTGCCATGGTTTGACAAGGGCTGAGCGTGGTGGTGCTGGTGGTGCTGGTTGAGGTGGCTGGCTGCCAGGTTGTCCCATAACCCAAACACCCCGCCTGTTGCTATCCAAGTTGTTCATTGTGTGATGCAGTGGCTTGAAGCAGTCTAACGGGGCCAGAGACGAGCACTTGAGCTATTGCAGTTGCTGGTTGACGCACCTGTGTAGGGCTCTGTCACCCTGCATTCCTTGAGCAGCAGCAGCAGCCAACAGGTTGTTGGTGTTTGGCATGCTGTGCCGTGCTCCTGTGGTGCACTCCTGCTGTGCAGTGCTTGTGCGGTGACATGGCTTTGGCAGACCACATGGCAGTGCCTATAGCATGGCAAGGGCCTTGCTTTGGCTTTTGTTGCTGTTGCAACTGCCCTGCAGGCGCACTTGCATTGTGCTGCAGCCGAAGTGTCCATTCAGCAATTGCACATGCTGCCTCTTGCCCCGTGGCCTTGCTGCTGTCTCACACCTGTGGTCCTGTGACCGCAGAGTCTCACTCCAATTGGTGCCTCACTGGGTGTCACAGCCGAAGGTGTGCTGACCGCCTGCAGCAGCTGACAGGCTGGTACACACAGAGAGGACACGTGTGTTGTGCTGCTGCTGCTGTTGCTGCCCGCATCCTGCAGCAGTGTTGTCTCTGAGCATTGCAGTGTCCCCGCACTCACGGGTTTCCGCCTGTGCATAGCTGGGAGATGGTAGTGTCACAGCATGCGGCACCAGCACACTGCCTTGTCCTGGTGCATGACTTTCATGCAAAGGCAGCCTGTGTGTGTATACATGGCATGGCCTTTGTTTGTAGTTTTGCATTATCCCAGGCCAGCTCATACACGCCACAGCTGCCATGCTTGCCCATACAAGAGTGACAAAGGCGAAAATCGCCCTACCTTACCCAGCCTCGAGCCCTTCTTACTGCCTTCCCTGTGCGTTTGGTCAGATGAGCATTTTGATTTCATTGCTAGAGGGCAAAGGCATGTTGATTGCATCGCTTTGTGCAAACTACAGTTAGTCCATGTAGGCCAGCATGCGGGCTGCCTTGAGATCTGCATCGTTGGTGTATGTGCTGGGCGGGAGGTTGCAAAGTCATGGCATGCCACAGCATGGCACAGCACAGCCAGAGCATGCCCGCCTCTGTGGCTGATACAAGGAGCCGATGCTGCTACCCTATCTGGCCGCAGTGCAGCTTGCTGCTGGCTTGCTGCTTGCAACGGCTTGGCAAGCATTCATTTCATGTGGAAGTCACGAACAGGTTGAGCCGACGGCACGCGCATGCGTCCTCCTTCATCACGATACTGGGCAACTGTGTGCCTATGTCTGTGTGCCTATGTCTGGGGGGACACACAGCCAGTCAATCCATGCATATGACCGGCCGCCAGCCAGGTGAAGCAAGAGCACGTCAAAGGTTGTATAGGCATGGTGAGTGTGTAGTTTGTTTGATGGTGCTGTTTGACTGAACACACATGCATGCATGCTGCCACTGGGTGACAGGTTGCACTGCTTTGTTGTGTGCAGCCTGTGGTGTGTGCTCACAGCCCTGAACAAAGGGCTGCAACATGCATGTCTGGTGCTGCTGCTGCTGCTGCTGCTGGGCTTGCCGGGTTTTGCAGCAGTTGGCCCATATGTGCAGCTGTGTGTGTTGGGGGGTGGGGGTCAATACTTCCTCTGACCCTGCATAACCGATATGTGCACAGTGTGCGCGTGTCAACAAAACTGTGTGTGAGTGTAGGTGTGGGGGTGTGCATGGGGGCACATGTGCGGCTGCCTGCAGATGTCTTGTAGAGTGGTGAGCGCTTTGTAGCGTGGCGGCAGTATAGTGCTATGGTTGGGTGCTGCCAGCTGCAGCATCTGTGTTATTGTAGGCAACGGGATGATCCAGCATAGTTTGACATACGCATTGGCAGGTATCTGACCTTGTGCCATCCCGCTCTTTCAGCACCCCTGTCAAGGTGTGTGCCAGGTCGTTGGCCAGCTCACACAACATTTGCAGCTTCTCATGTAACACCGACGCTGTAGAGAGATTGCACGCCATCACAGTTCAGCGTGAAACCCATGGCTGACCTCAACATGCAGCACTGCTTTGGTGGCTGACCTCAACGTGAAGCACTTCTTTGGTTCCAACTCTGGAAACACACCAAGGCACCCGGGCACGAAGCTCAGCTGTTGCATATGTCATTCCAACCAGACTAGCAGTGAGAGAGGCAGGCGTGTCTCGTTTTTGGTATAAACCAAAAAGGAGACACGCAGTATACAGGCCTGGTACACAGTGTGACATCGCAAGCACGACTCAGAAAAGGCACTGGACGCCAAAACAAAATGCACACCTCGTTCCCACATCGCACACTGTGAGACACGTACGCCAAGACAGCTGCACAAACATACAGACTCCAGACTCAAGCACTCTGACAATCACCCTCTTGGTGGAGGGAGCAGCACATATTATTGACTAGTCATCAGTTCTGAGCACCACCAATGCCGCCACCCACGCTTAGCAAGCAGCCGGTGCATTGGAGTGGCAGGAGGCCAGTGACTGTATCGCAGGCGCAACAACGGCCTGATTCACAGAAGCGTGTAGCAACTGCTGAACACATTGTCGGCAACGTTACCCTACTTGTCGTGAAGGTGTACAGACCCCGACCCCATGTCGACAGTCAAATCCACCTCGCGCACAGGGACGGCCGCCTCCGACGTCTCTGCTGCCTGAGTGCTGGACTTGCCACCGAAAGACTGCAGCAGTCGCCTGAGCGCACTCGGCTGGCTCGCTGCCCGCGCCGTGTCGGCGTCGCGCTCCCGCGCGGGGAAGACGACACACAGCAGCAGCGACACGGTGTTGAAAGCCACGCCCATTGCGTTTGGCATTGCGATGAAGAACCAGTCCTTGCGGGCCTGCAGGGCACGGCAATCAGCAACCACATGCGTAAGTGACGGCACCACTGCCCTCAGGTTCTACCTTCTTCGTCATGTACACAGTTTTGTAGGCTGTACATGATGATGAGATATCCAGACAAATTGCCTGTGTGTGGGTATAAGTGATGGTCATGCTGAAGGCTGACACCGCACGCATCTTACCATGCCATACACGAACCAGAGCGCTGCATTGACCAGGTTCGTCAGGGACAGTGGCCAGTAGATGCTGGAGCTGTCCCGCTCCCTGAGCACCTGCAGCAGCGTGCTCAGGGGGGCCATGTAGTAGATGCCAAGCACAGCAACTGCAGTGGATCCCCTGGAAACGCGTGTATATACAGCAGCACTTGATCAGATATGGTTTGTCAGAGGCCGGGGTTTAGGGTTGTGGCTGTTACCGGTGCAGCCTGCTTTGGAATATCTGCCTGCACAGGCAGTGCGCCGCGCATGAGGCTCATCGCATGGTGGTGCCCTTGTTATATCAAATCGACAACAACAGTCACGTGTTGTAATGACGTAGCATGCTGCGCACATCACTGATGGCATGGGCGCCGTTTTTGGGACGCAACTGTAAAGCTACACGCACCATTAGGACATCAACACAAGCAATGCATTCAATGGTGGCACCATCCACAGTCGATCACTCACCACAACGTCTGTGGGTCGACCAGCTGCCACAAGTTGATGCTGCCAACAATCATGAACACAGCCACTGCTGCAAGGATCGCCAGCCTCACTCGGTCCTGGTCCTACAATGCCACAACACAACACCATCACAATCCGGTAAGTTACCCACCGGCTCCACAACTAGCAGTCTCACGACTCTAAAGATGTGCTGGTATTACGGCATGGCATAGGGCATACTATGCCTAGTAGGCAGTCAGCCAGCTGCGATGCAGCCAGGGCATATGCATGCAGCGCACAGCGTGCCAACACACATGCGCAACTGATTTATCTACAGCCTCTGCACTGGTGACTACCAGTGAACTTGCGTTGAGTGCAGCTGCCACTCAAAGCTGTGCAGAAGCGCCTCTGTCAGTTGTTTTGAGTGCAGCTGCCACCTACCTTCACCCCCAGGAACTTGAAGCTGGTGTGAACATAAAACCAGCCTGCAGCAACAGGCAGACAAGCAGAGCACATGTCAACACGAGCACCGTGGCAACCCCTGGTTGCACCAAAATAATGTCCAGCATTGACAATAAGGTTTTGCATCCTGTGTAGCTGCACTAGGGGGATCCCTACACCAAGAGGCGTGTGCAAGCCTGTAGTAGCTTGATGCTGGAAGGTCAAACTCACTCAGCAAGACACCACACATGTTCGGGATGTAAATGTACCAGTCGTGTGTGATCTGTCCATACAGGGATCCCAGGGTGCTGTTGGCTGCCATGGCAACTGCAGGCAGGGGGTTCATGCCCTGTAGGCACAGCAGCAGGAGCAGTAACAGGCAGACAGCAGCAGCGATGACACACGCAGTAACAGCGACAGTAACAGCATCAGCCGCAGCTGCAGTATCATGCCCCACATGGCTGCACCTGTGCTGTGGCGGGCCGCCTATGTGGCCGCCTCAGCCTCAGCACACCGCATAACTCTGCTCATAAACTGAGTTGACATCATCTGCCTGACTGACCTTGAGTGTCTTGGACTTGTTGGCTTCCAGTATGGCTGGAAGGGGGCTGCCAAATGTGATTATGGCTATGACACCACCTGCACAACGACACCATGCACGGTGCTCTCCTGTCAACACACTTCGTAGCACTGAGTACTGAATGCAGTGCTGAGAGCATTCAGTCAACCTGGTGCGGTCCAGCTGCTGCACTCTGCAATGTTCATGGCACGTGTCTGATACTGGTATGTGTGCCAGGGTGCTTGTATGGCTCTGAGGCAATCACCTGTCCGACTTTGGCATACAAACAAGCAGGCTGCAGATCGAGCGGGCCCTGCTGTGCACATGGCTTCGCCCAGCCTATGCTTGGTTGAAATGCTTGAAATTTATCTGCTGCCATCAATGCAGCTTCTCAAAAAGTTCATGACCAGGACATTGATGCTCCAGCTCTCGCTGCTGCAGACAAGTCCACTTCTGGCCAAGTTGACTTAGGCAGAGAGAGCATACATGCTGATGGCTCGCCTGCACGTGATGCTCACCTATGCCTGGTACGACATGGTTGAGCACAATGTCTAATGGCGTCATCGTGGTTGCTGCTGCTGCAGGTGCTGCAAGGTGGTGCCAGGCACTTTGCTGTTGCTGCTGTTGGATGACAACTGACGGTCCGGTGGCTAGAAGATAGGGAATGTGATATGTAAAGCAATGAAATAAAAATAATGAACACTCTCGTAATCAGACTGCCCGCTTGATCCACCCAGCTTCAAGTTCGCGGCAACTGTTGTCGCCAGCTACCCGGAGGAGGAACAGGTTGGCGATGAAGCAATATTCTCACGAAACAGCATGTGCCAGTATACATCGCAAAACAGGCTGTAAGCTCCTCATCCGGACAGTCAATGTTGTCACTTCAGAGTTGGTATTGCTGGCGAAGGCGAACACAGTTGCATCGATAGGCAAGGGATCGCTGCATCCGATTTTAAAGACGTTGAACTTCGCGATGCATGCGATCGACGTGTGTTGATGTAGGCCAACATGCCAATGCTGCTGCTGTGGGCTCACAACAGCTTGGCAGGGCTGCCATGGCATGTGCGTTCCCTGGCCCTCCTCAACTTTCACCATACAGCAGAGGCATTGGCAAAAAATCAATGCAACTAATTTGCAGCCATCTTTCACTTCCTCCCGGAGACTACAAACTTCGTTGAACACAGCTCCAGAGTGCACAGCGAGTTGCAGACAGCCATTATGCTTCTAACGCAGGCAATGGTGTGGGTCTAACAAATACACCAGGACACCGCAACACCCAATAGACAAGACAGCTTGCAACAGGCGCATTGGGCACACACATCCTGATCTCTCGATCCACATGCAACAGCACTACTCAATATAGCTGACTGCTGGCCGGCCTGCATTGCCCTTCTCCACAAAACCCAACAGCAGCTCGTTGAAAGCCTCCGGTTGTTCAAGGTACAGCCAGTGGTTGGCCCGCTTGAAGACCACACTGGAGCAGTCTGGTGCAACACCTTGGATGTGCAGGCAGCCCTCTACAGGGAACACCCCACTGCAGGGCAGCACAGCGCAGAACAGCACATGTGTTGGCATGTGTTGGAGTCAATCGAACAGAGCATAACAGCACACGGCAGCATATCGCAGCACAGCAGAGGCTGGCCAATGCGGCCCTGGATGACACAACATAGCACGGTAACATATCACATGGCATCACAGTTGCGTACGCGAACACTGCTACCTTGCGCTTGATGTCCTGGGGCAACCGGCATGTTGCGTTATCATGAACTTGCAAGCACGCGATTGCTGGGGTAATCACCCCAACAACCCTACCTGCAGCCGCCAACCACATTCAGGCATGGGAGCTTCAACAAGGCCAGCACTGGCCTCCAGTCCAGCTGCGTGTGGTCTGCCATGATAGCCCCAAGTGCCTGTGGCTTGCACCTGAGAGTCTCCTGCCTCAGATCTGCCAGAACATCTGCAGGCACCGGGAGTGATAAGCAGCCCTCTGCGTTGCCGTCTGCTATTTTTGTGAGGTCTGCTGCCAGCTGCTGCTGCAGCTGCTGCAGGGTTGCTTCATTGTAGCACCCCTTGCTGCCGAGTGTCCAGTCTGCTGCACGGTTTTGGAGTGGTGCCTGCGGCGGTAGTGGAAATCAGAAGGCGTGCCAGCGTGAGTGCACAACCACTGGTTGCAAATACTTCCTTACAACTGGCACATAGCAGTGGTCGATGCCTTGGAAATTACCTGGAACAATATGGAGAAAGCACACCATCACACCTATGACACTGAAGTGGCCGCTGCTCACATACAGAGCTTCACGTACACAGCTTCAATGCATGGCAGCAACGGTTGCCTCGTTTGTTGCTGTTCGGCCCACCTGATCAACAAACACAGCCTGCCTCAGCCTTGTCGTCCCAAACAGCTCCACATAGCTCCAGATCACAGCACACCCCATGGAAGTGCCCACGACTGTTCAGTGTGGGGAGGGGTGGGGGGTGACAGGCCACAGCAACTGCAGCTTGGCGGCTGTGGATCGACAGGTTTCAACCCTGTTAATCCGCTCAAAGCTGCCGCTTGAGTAGACATCTTCAGCAGCTGGCTGGGCACAGCAGTGCTCAGCAAGGCAGGCAGGCAGAGCATGCAGCACGGCAGGCGACCCTGTTCATTAGGCTTGATCACAACTCACTGCTTCCCCAAAAGCTGCTCATATGTTGATTTGAGTTGTGTGGCCCACCTGTGACGTCATTAAGCTGTGAGGCTTCCAGAAAGTCCCGCAGGTCTGCTGCCAGGCGTGCAATGTGGTAGCCCCTGTCGGGTGCTGTGCTGGAGTCCCCGTGGTGCCTCAGGTCAACAGCATACACCTGCATATTTGTACAATCAAACACCAGTGAGCAATGAGGCGCAGTGGCAGCTGCTGCAGATGACCTCTTTGCTTGCTGTCATTTCGTGTCAGTCTATCAGGCATATCTGTCTGTGTGCTCAATCACAGGCGAACGCATAGCGGGAGGGGGTTGGCTGGGATGGGAGAGGGGAGGGTTGACTTGTGGGCTGTGTCTGGGACAGGGGGGATGAGTGCTAACCTTGCACTTGGCCGCCAGTGCTGCTATGTTGCGTTGAAAGTACTTGCGGGACCCACTCCAGCCGTGGATCAGCACGATGACAGGCCCTTCGCTGCCTGCTGCTTCATAAGCAAGCTGCGCGCCATCATTGGTGGTGAAGTGCTGAGTGCTCGGCATGGTTGGATCCAGAACAACCAGCAAAGGCTATGTTGAGCGGTGTTGAAGCGTTTGATAGCTTGTGGTCTGGAAACTTGGGATGAATGCCTGGAGTCACTGGCCAGTGACCAGCACTGCTGCTCTTGCTGTGTGCTGACAGCTGCGAAGCGAACACAAGACTGAACAACACAGGCGTTTGAGCCAAGGAGGCGCTTGAACTCAACGACAGTAGCTGGGGCACTTGATACCGCACAAGTAGAGTGAGACAGTCTTGATCAAACTTGATCGAGTGTGAGACACGGGGGATATTGACCATACAACCGAACTGTGTCCACCGCGGCTGTATCAAAAGGCATGAGGTACGTCGTGTTGCGTTGTAATATCATTACTCTGTTGTCCTCCGAATTGGCAGTTGGTGGATTGATCAGCATGACAGTTTGAGGCAGTTGCAGCACGCTGAAGCGAGGCAGGCTGTTGGCATGGGTGGCAGGGGATCCCTTGATGTAGATCCTTCAGCAGCACAGCAGCAGCTTGCTGCAGGGCAGCAGCATGCCAAGCAGCAGCAAGCAGCAACTGCTGCAGTACT